>LR812529.1:763842-1028842 GCA_903798195.1 Danio kyathit | reverse complement strand
GACAGATAGATAGATAGATAGATAGATAGATAGATAGATAGATAGATAGATAGATAGATAGATAGATAGATAGATAGATAGATAGATAGATAGATAGATAGATAGACAGATAGATAGACAGACAGATAGATCGATAGGCAGATAGATAGACAGATAGACAGACAGATAGATCGATAGGCAGATAGATAGACAGATAGATAGACAGATAGATCGATAGGCAGATAGATAGACAGATAGATAGATAGATAGATAGGCAGGCAGATAGATTTATTTTATTTTTGTCAGCTTTGAGGAGGGACTTGGTTCAATTGTTATATATAGCGCTATTGGTTACCCCATTTATCCAGAAGTTAGCCGGGATTGGACACAGATGAAAAGAGGCCCATTTCCTCCATTAAATTAAAACACATATCATTTGATCTACTCATGAGAATCTTTCTGAGATGCTTTCTAATGTTTAACATCTCCAGAAATGATTTATCTTCAATAAAAAATGACAACAAAAAAGAAGAAATTTAGAAGAAACCTGAACCTGTAAGCATTGACTTCCACAGCAGGAAATCAGATACTGTTGAAGTCAATGGTTACAGGTTTTCAGCATACTACAAAATATCTTCTTTTGTGTCCCTCAGGAGAAAGCTTGTCATAAAGTATAGAGTGAGAAAATGATGACAGGATGATTATTTGAGGTTAAACTCTCCCTTTAACTGTGTTTTTGTCTTTCACAGGTTCTTGAGAACTATGAGCGAGAAGGTTTCCAGTTTCTAGCGAAGGTCTTCAACTCATCCCATTCCTTCCTGGAGGATCTGACCGGCTTAACCTTACTCCATCAGGAGACCCAGGCTGCTGAGGTCAGACTTACACCATCTATATCTATATCTACATATCTGCATCTATATCTGCATTTATATCTATATCTACATCTATATGTGCGTCATTATCTACATCTATATTTGCATCTATATCTACATCTATATCTACATCTGTATGTGCGTTATTATCTACATCTACATCTATATTTGCATCTATATCTACATCTATATCTACATCTGTATGTGCGTTATTATCTACATCTACATCTATATTTGCATCTATATCTACATCTATATCTACATCTGTATCTACATCTATATCTACATCTATATCTACTTCTGTATGTGTGTTATTATCTACATCTACATCTATATTTGCATCTATATCTACATCTGTATGTGCGTTATTATCTACATCTATATTTGCATCTATATCTACATCTATATCTACATCTGTATGTGCGTTATTATCTACATCTACATCTATATTTGCATCTATATCTACATCTATATCTACATCTGTATCTACATCTATATCTACTTCTGTATGTGTGTTATTATCTACATCTACATCTATATTTGCATCTATATCTACATCTATATTTACATCTGTATCTACATCTATATCTACTTCTGTATGTGTGTTATTATCTACATCTACATCTATATTTGCATCTATATCTACATCTGTATGTGCGTTATTATCTACATCTATATTTGCATCTATATCTACATCTATATCTACATCTGTATGTGCGTTATTATCTACATCTACATCTATATTTGCATCTATATCTATATCTACATCTATATCTACATCTGTATCTACATCTATATCTACATCTGTATGTGTGTTATTATCTACATCTATATTTGCATCTATATCTACATCTATATCTACATCTGTATGTGCGTTATTATCTACATCTATATTTGCATCTATATCTACATCTATATCTACATCTGTATGTGCGTTATTATCTACATCTACATCTATATCTACATCTATATCTACATCTGTATGTGCGTTATTATCTACATCTACATCTATATTTGCATCTATATCTACATCTGTATCTACATCTATATCTACATCTGTATCTACATCTATATCTGCGTCTATATCTATATCTACATCTACATCTAATTCTACATCTATATCTGCGTCTACATCTATATCTACATCTATATCTGCATCTACATCTTTATCTACATCTGTATCTCCGTCTATATCTACATCTGTATCTGCGTCTACATCTATATCTGTGCCTATATCTACATCTATATCTACATCTATATCTGCGTCTACATCTTTATCTACGTCTACATCTACATCTACTGTATATCTACATCTACATCTATATCTGTGTCTATATCTACATCTATATCTACATCTATATCTGCATCTACATCTTTATCTACATCTGTATCTCCGTCTATATCTACATCTGTATCTGCGTCTACATCTATATCTACGTCTACATCTATATCTACATCTTTATCTGCATCTACATCTTTATCTACATCTGTATCTGCGTCTACATCTATATCTGTGCCTATATCTACATCTATATCTACATCTATATCTGCGTCTACATCTTTATCTACGTCTACATCTACATCTACTGTATATCTACATCTACATCTATATCTGTGTCTATATCTACATCTATATCTACATCTATATCTGCGTCTATATCTACGTTTACATCTACATCTATATCTGCGTCTATATCTACATCTATATCTACATCTATATCTGCATCTATATCTACATCTATATCTACATATACATATACATCTACGTCTATATCTACATCTATATCTGCGTCTATATCTACATCTATATCTGCATCTATATCTACATCTATATCTACATATACATATACATCTACGTCTATATCTACATCTATATCTGTGCCTATATCTACATCTATATCTACATCTATATCTGCGTCTACATCTTTATCTACGTCTACATCTACATCTACTGTATATCTACATCTACATCTATATCTGTGTCTATATCTACATCTATATCTACATCTATATCTACATCTATATCTACATCTATATCTGCGTCTATATCTACGTTTACATCTACATCTATATCTGCGTCTATATCTACATCTATATCTACATCTATATCTGCATCTATATCTACATCTATATCTACATATACATATACATCTACGTCTATATCTACATCTATATCTGCGTCTATATCTACATCTATATCTACATCTATATCTGCGTCTATATCTTCATCTATATCTGCATCTATATCTACATATACATATACATCTACGTCTATATCTACATATATATCTGCGTCTATATCTTCATCTATATCTGCATCTATATCTACATCTGCATCTAAATATACATATACATCTACGTCTATATCTACATCTATATCTGCGTCTATATCTACATCTATAGCTGCCTCTATATCTACATCTATAGGACCAGAGTTTCAGATCTGGGACTGCTTCGGGACTCTCCATTGACTTTATTTTGGAAATTTTATGAGTTTATTCTCAACATTTTTATTTAGTCTATTTTTCTCAAAATTATTTATTTTTTCTCAAAACAACTTTTTCTTTAAATTAAATCTAATTAAATTTATTCCCAAAGTTTTATTTCAACAATTATTTCGGGAAAGTATTGGCTTGTTTTTTTTTTTTGTTTTTTTTGTTTTTAACCACATTGACTTTATTCTGGAAATGTAATGCATTTATTCTACACATTTTATTTAGTTTATTTTTCTCAAAAACTTCCTTCAGTTTAATGGGTTTATTCTTAATCTTTTTAGCTCAATTTTCTTGAAAGTTAATAAGTTTTTCTTGAAAGACAATTACTTTATTTTCGTAAAGCCCCATAAGAAACTTACTGTATTCTGGAAATATAAAGCGCCAATAACGCAGCCGTTTCTACAGTTTCTGCTGAGGTTTTTTTTTTCTGGCTTCTGTCCCAAACTTGTGTTCCAGAAATATCTCTGTCCCCTCTGCTGATCCACGATCAGTTTCTCCAGAGTTTCCTCAGATCTCAGTCTGTTCAGGGACTGATCCAGAACCAGTGCTTCAAATTCGGGAACGCTTCGGGACTCTTTATTGACTTTATTCTGGAAATTTATTCTCAACTTTTTTTCTCAAAATTAAACAACTTCTTTATTTATTTATTTTTTAAGTTGAATCCATTTATTTCCAACATTTTATTTCAACAAATATTTTTTTTTTGTTTGGTTTTTTTAAACCACAATGACTTTATTCTGGAAATGTAATGCATTTATTCTCTACTTTTTATTTAGTTTATTTTTCTCAAAATCAAACAACTTTTTTTCTCAAAAACATCGTCTTCCTTCAGTTTAATGTGTTTATTCTTAATCTTTTTAGTTCATTTTTCCTGAAAGTTAATAAGTCTTTTTTTTTTTAAACACAATTACTTTATTCTCATAAAGCCTCAATAACGCAGCCGTTTCTACAGTTTCTGCTGGAGGTTTTTGCTTTTTCTGGCTTCTGTCCCAAACTTGTGTTCCAGAAATATCTCTGCGCGCTCTGCAGATATAGGATCAGTTTCTCCAGAGTTTGCACACATCTCAGTCCGTTCAGGGACTGATCCAGGACCAGTGTTTCAGATCTGGGAGCGCTTCGGGACTCTCCAGTGACAAACGCTGAAACTGTGGGAAAGTCCCGCATCAGCAGTGCAGAAATCAGTCCAAGCCAAAATGAGAGATCTGTGCTCCTGCATTTGCCCACGCTCATTGTCTGAAGATTCATTTCATCTGGATCTGCGCTTTATATTCCCATGCTGACGTCGTGTGTTTTTAGCCGGTGTGAGTTCGTGCGGCTCCAGGATTGATGTCAAACTGTGCAATGAATGGAAATGCAGCACATGTAGTTTAGAAGTGCTGGTTTTAGTGTGCAGGGAAAGACACGTCTCTCATTACTTCTGCACTGGTGGATACAGTCGGATGTTTTCTGGAAACATGAAAATGGCTTTCTTTCTTTGCCAATTTTCATGAATGTGGGACGTGAATACTGCTTTGGTGAATGATGAGAAGGGCCAGGCGGAGTCTGGGCAGTTTTATTTATTTATTTATTTATTTATTGCTAGTTTCATGCAGAATTGTGTGAAAGTAAATTAATTAATTAAATCAAAAGAATTAAAATTCAATGGGCGTCACGGTGGCTCAGTGGTTAGCAATATGGCCTCACAGCAAGAAGGTCGCTGGTTCGAGTCCCGGCCAGATCAGTTGGTGTTTCTGTGTGGAGTTTGCATGTTCTCCCCGTGTTGGTGTGGGTTTCCTCTGGGTGCTCCGGTTTCCCCCACAGTCCAAACACATGCGCTATAGGGGAATTGATGAACTAAATTGGCTGTACTGTATGAGTGTGTGTGTGAATGAGGTGTTTGAATGTGTATGGGTGTTTCCTAGAGGTGTAACGGATCACAGTTGATCCGTGATCTGTACGGATCACAACCCACGGTTCGGAGCGCAGGTGACCCACAGATTAAAAACTTTTTTTGTACTTGTAGGTTATTCCAACATTTATAACAATGGCAGAGAGATCGCCTCCCGCGTCATTCAAATCACATGTATGAAAGCGTTCTGGCTTCCCTGTAAAGTATAATGATGATGGAAATAGTTGTGGTGGGACCTAATTGCTTTCTTAGGTTATTAATTAAAGTTGTTTTCTGTCACTGTTTGTTCAGCACTCAGTGGAAAGCTGCACAATTAAACATTAAAAGATCGGGATCTCAATTCAAACCCGCGCAACGTGAATAATCAATGATAATGATTTGCATATGTTTATTAATCCTTCACAGCGCTGAGTTCAGATCTGCGTTTGGTCAAGAGAGAGTTTATAGCTTATAGTTCAGATATAAACTCTGATGTTCATGGTGAAGATTAAAATCACTGTTTAATGGAACTTGACGCTGGTGAATGTTGAAGCATTTACATTGTGTAACCAACAGGTGGCGACAAACAACTATCAAAATTATGCCACTGAATAGGTTTTCAGAAAGGATACACCTATAATGAGACATGGAGTTTTATCAGTGAATTGTTGAATCATTAATTGAAAATAAATATGATCTGTTGTAGATGTAAGATTTTTATATTTATCATTATCAACAACAGTAGCAAAGGTCGTTGTTCTTATTTTATATTTTCCTTTTTTTCAGCTGCTTCTTTCTTGATTTTTATTTTTATTAACATTACAGGTTCTAAGTTCTGTTTGTTAAACCAATGGTTTTTGCAGTAAAATTTTTATATAAATGAAAAGCAAATGACATTTGTCTCCTCCCTTTTTTGCTGATACGAAAAATGGTGCGATCCATGACTCAAAAACCGTAGTGTGATCTGAACCGTGAGATTTGTGATCCATTACACCACTAGTGTTTCCCAGTACTGGGTAGCGGCTGGAAGGGTATCCGCTGTGTAAAACATATGCTGGAATAGTTGGCGGTTCATTCTGCTGTGGCAACCCCTGATAAAAAAGGGACTAAGTCAAAGGAAAATTAATGAATAAATAATTAAAATTCAATAAATAAATGGACATGAATGAATAAATAAATTCATGCAGATTTATGTTGAATTATTTTGAGAGTGTAGGAGTTGAAAACTTAACAATAATAAAAAAGAAATCACAGTATTTCCTCTAATATTTTTTTTTTCTGGAGAAAGTCTTATTTGTTTTATTTCGGCTAGAGTAAAAGCAGTTTTAATTGTTTTAAGCCATTTTAAGGTCAATATTATTAGCCCCCATATCCTCCTAGAGCTTGAGTGTCCTCATACGTGGACAGCACATTTTTAGCTCTTAAGTGGCTATTTAAAATACTTTGAATGTTTTATATTTTGTTACAGAGATACAGTGTCATCCTGCAACAGTTTTGCAGCTTATGAAATGTCCCAAACCCTATTTTTAACTGTCCAAAATGGGAAAAAAAAATTGTTTTTACTCTCTGATAGTCAAAGCAAGTTAAAAAAAAATTTCTGTTAAATATGCATAAAAGAAAATTCGGGAAAAAGTGTTTTATGTAAATTGGGACCACGAGTCCACATATATGGACATCATTATTCTCTAAAAGTACATCATATCAAAAGATGATACTTAGATTTTTATTCTAATTAGGTTCTAATAAGCCCAAATAGCAAAGAGAATTAAAAAATGCATGTAAAAAAACACCTTGGGCCTAAAGAGGATAAGCAATATTAGTTTTGGATTGTCTCCAGAACAAACCACTGTTATACAATGACTTGCCTAATTACCCTAACTTTACCCTAATTACCCTAGTTAAGCCTTTAAATGTCACTTTGAGCTGAATACTAGTGTCTTAAAGAATATCTAGTCTAATATTATGTGCTGTCATCATGACAAAGAGAAATCAGCTATTAGAAATGAAATTATATGCTATATATATGTTACTATATGTTCAGAAATGTGTTAAGTAAATCTTTACTACTTGTTTACTGATCTTAATTAACAAGAGAATAACAATCTTATAATGTTTTTAAGCACTTTTATCCACTGACCGTTTGACCAGAGCACTTTTAAAGCCCATTTTCCTCCTCAGTTCTTGGAAAGTCCCGTTCTCCATGTTTTATTTTGGTCTAATATGAGAGTATCAGTTAAATTGCATAATAATGTGCTATTGTTTCTGCTGATGTTGTGAAACTCAGTGAATATAAACAACATCTGTTCAGAAGATGAGCATGAAGCAGCGCAAAGGCCAACAAACACTGCTAATAACCCAATCGCTGTGCTTAAATATAGGGATAACCTCCAGCGGAAGAGCGTTAATTAGGCTTCACGTCTGCGGGAATGACTTTTTAAACATGTTTAGACCTGATAATCAAGAGTCCACATTAACAGCATCACTTCCGCAATCTCAAACAGGCTGTTTTTTTGACTGGATTGGGTTATTTTTAACCCAAGCTCTTAGGAGAATATGTGCCCAGGGCTACATTTTTGAGAACCAACAAATATTTTAACAGATTACTGTTGTTGTTGTTGTGTTACCATAGCAACCGTAGAATCACCACAATAGATTAATTACTGTAGTTGTGTTGCCTTAGCAACTGTAGAATCACAAAAGATTAATTACTGTAATTGTTGTTACCATAGCAACTGTAGAACCACAATAGATTAATTACTGTAGTTGTTGTTACCATAGCAACTGTAGAATCACCACAGAAGATCAATTCCTATAGTTGTTGTTACCATAGCAACTGTAGAATCACAATAACTTAATTACTGTAGTTGTTGTTACCATAGCAACTGTAGAATCACCACAACAGATCGATTACTATAGTTGTTGTGTTACCATAGCAACTGTAGAATCATCACAGAAGATCAATTACTATAGTTGTTGTGTTACCATAGCAACTGTAGAATCACAATAGATTAATTACTATAGTTGTTGTGTTACCATAGCAACTGTAAAATCACAACAGATCGATTACTAAAGTTGTTGTGTTACCATAGCAACTGTAGAATCATCACAGAAGATCAATTACTGTAGTTGTTGTTACCATAGCAACTGTAGAATCACCACAACAGATTGATTACTATAGTTGTTACCATAGCAACTGTAGAATCACCACAACAGATCGATTACTATAGTTGTTGTGTTACCATAGCAACTGTAGAATCACCACAGATCAATTACTATAGTTGTTGTTACCATAGCAACTGTAGAATCACAATAGATTAATTACTGTAGTTGTTACCATAGCAACTGTAGAATCTCCACAACAGATCGATTTCTGTAGTTGTTGTTACCATAGCAACTGTAGAATCACCACAACATATCGATTACTGTAGTTGTTGTTACCGTAACAACTGTAGAATCACCACAACTGATCGATTACTTTAGTTGGTGTGTTACCATAGCAACAGTAGAATCACCACAACAGATCGATTACTATAGTTGGTTTGTTACCATAGCAACTGTAGAATAACCACAACAGATTGATTGCTGTAGTTGGTGTGTTACCATGGCAACAGTAGAATCACCACAACAGATTGATTACTGTAGTTGGTGTGTTACCATGGCAACAGTAGAATCACCACAACAGATTGATTACTGTAGTTGGTGTGTTACCATGGCAACAGTAGAATCACCACAACAGATCAATTACTGTAGTTGTTGTGTTACCATGGCAACTGTAGAATCACCACGACAGATTAATTAGCATTTTATTATGGCAGGGTTCAAAAACGTGTGTGCGTGTGTGTGTGTGTGTGTGTGTGTGTGTGTGTGTGTGTGTGTGTGTGTGTGTGTGTGTGTGTGTGTGTGTGTGTGTGTGTGTGTGTGTGTGTGAAGGAAACCATCATTTAACCCACAGGAAGACACATGGACTTGTCGTTCAGTCTCTGTGTGGTCCGAATGCCTGTTAAGAGCACATTAAAACAAGCCTTAAAATGGAAAAGAAGAAACATACTGTATGACAGAGATCATTTGCTCTGAAACGTACAGAAAATGTGCCTTTTTTGTTGTTTTTAACTAAACAACTTTAGATTAAAATAAGACAGATAGATAGATAGATAGATAGATAGATAGATAGATAGATAGATAGATATGCATAAATAGAACTAAAATATAAAATAAAATGAATAATAAAACAGTCATATTTAAAACAAAAACTACTGAAAATGTGAAAAGCAGACAAGAATATGAGCAAAACGTGTGTGTGTGTGTGTGTGTGTGTGTGTGTGTGTGTGTGTGTGTGTGTGTGTGTGTGTGTGTGTGTGACATAAGACTGTGTAAGTGACAGCACATGTTTCCAGCATGTGGACTGCTCTCTCCTTCAGTCTGGTAAATGATCCTGTTATCTGCGGTTAGAGGCGGTAATGTGCGAACGCAAGCCGCACACAATAAGCTCTGTGTCCACACACACACACTCACTTCCCTTCATTTCTGACTCCAGCCGTCACTCTGATAAAGATGCCATTGTGTGTTTCAGTGAAATGATCCCGTTATGATCACCCACACAAACAAACCTGGCAGAGCACTGCAGGAAACAGACACAAACTCACACAGACAACAGAGTCAGGGTCAGGAAGCTACCACAGAAGAAGAGCTGAAGTAAATGATGAACGCTGATGCAGACTTCTCCTGTTAAATGATAATATACAGTGCAGTATGTTCAACAGCAGCGACACGGCAATACAAGCTAAATCAAATAAACAAATCAACCATGTCTGTGTGTCCTGGCACTGTGGGGTTCCACAATACAGTGGTTACCTACATCACTATGTGGCATCTAGGCAGTTGTTATGGTTTTCTAAGTAGTTACCAGGGTGTTGCCAGCATGTGGCTGTAGCATCACTATGCAGTTGCTAGTCAGTTGCTATGATGTTGTAGGTGGTTACCAGGGTGTTGCCAGGCAGTCGCTCTAGGGTTTCTATGTGGCTTTTATGATGTTGTAGGTGGTTACCATGGTGTTGCCAGGCAGTGGCTGTAGCGTTACTGTGGTATCTAGGCAGTGGTTATGATGTTCTAGGGGGTTACCAGGGTGTTGCCAGGTAGTTGCTGTAGCATCACTATGTGGTTTCTAAGCAGTTGTTATGGTGTTCTACATGGTTACCAAGCTGTTGCCAGGCAGTCACTGTTGTGTCTCTAAGTGGTTGCTGTGGTGTTTTAAGTAGTTACCAGTGTGTTGCCAGCATGTGGCTGTAGCATCACTATGCAGTTGCTAGTCAGTTGCTATGATGTTGTAGGTGGTAACCAGGGTGTTGCTGGGCCGTGGCTGTAGCATTACTGTGGTATCTAGGCAGTGGTTATGGTGTTCTAGGTGGTTACCAGGGTGTTGCCAGGCAGTTACTGTAGCATCACTATGTTGTTTCTATGCAGTTGCTATAGTGATCTTGATGTTTAGCAGGGTGTTGCCAGGCAGTTGCTGTAGCATTGCTATGTGGTTGTTAGGAAGTTGCAGTGGTGTTCAATGTGATTAGCAGGGTGTTGCCAGGCAGTCACTGTAGTGTCTCTATGTGGTTGCTATGGTGTTATAGGTAGTTACCAGGGTGTTGCCAGGCAGTTGCTATACTATCACTTTGTGGTATCTAGGCAGTTGTTATGGTGTTCTAGGTGGTTACCATGGTGTTGCCAGGCAGTCATTGTAGGGTTTCTATATGGTTGTTATGGTGTTCTAGGTGGTTACCAGAGTGTTGCCAGGCAAGGGCTGTAGCATCACTATGTGGTTTCTAGGCAGTTGTTTTGGACTTCTGGGTGTTTACTAGGCTGTTGCCAGGCAGTTGCTATATGGTTGTTATGGTGATGTAGGTGTTTTCTAGGGTGTTGACAAGCAGTTTGTTAGAAACATAATGTGGTTGCTTGGCAGTTGCTATAGTGATCTTAGTTTTTAGCAGGGTGTTGCCATGCAGTTGCTGTAGCATCACTATGTGGTTGCTAGGCAGTTGTTATGGTGTTCTAGGTGGTTACCAGGGTGTTGCCAGACAGTTGCTGTAGTGCCTCTATGTGGTTGCTATTGTGTTAAAGATAGTTACTAAGGTGTTGCCAGGCAGGGGCTGGAGTTTCTCTATGTGGTAGTTAGGCAGTTGTTATGTTGTTCTAGGCGGTTACCAGGGTGTTACCAGGCAGTCACTGTAGTGCCTCTATGTGGTTGCTATGGTGTTATAGGTAGTTACCTGGGTGTTGCCAGCCAGTGGCTGTAGAATCACTATGTGGTTTCTAGGCAGTTGTTATGGTGTTCTAAGTGGTTACCATGGTGTTGCCAGGCAGTTGCTGTAGGGTTTCCATGTGGTGGTTATGGTGTTCTAGGTGTTTACCAGGGTGTTGACAGGCTGTTTTTTTTTTAGAAACACTATGCGGTTGCTAGACAGTTGCTATTGGGATCTTGATGTTTAGCAGGGTGTTGCCAGGCAGTTGCTGTAGTGTCCCTATGTGGTTGTTAGGAAGTTACAATGGGGTTCAACCTGATAACCAGGGTGTTGCCAGGCAGTCACTGTAGTGTCTCTATGTGGTTGCTATGGTGTTCTTGGTAGTTACCAGGATGTTGCCAGCCTGGGGCTGTAGCATCACTATGTGGTTGCTTGGCAGTTATTGTGTTCTAGGTGGTTACCATGGTGTTGTCTGGCATTTGCTGTAGTGTCTCTATGTGGTTGCTATGGTGTTCAAGGGGGTTACCAGGGTGTTGCCAGGCAGTTGCTGTAGAATCACTATGGGGTTTCTAGGCAGTTGTTATGGTCTTCTAGTTGGTTACCAGGGTGTTGCCAGGCAGTCACTGTAAGGTTTCTATGTGGTTGTTATGGTGTTGTAGGTGGTTACCAGAGTGTTGCCAGGCAGTGCTGTAGCATCACTATGGGGTTTCTATGCAGTTGTCATGGTGTTCTAGATGGTTTCCATGGTGTTGCCAGGCATTTGCTGTAGGGTTTCTGTGTGTTTGTTATGGTGTTGTAGGAGTTTACCAGGGTGTTGCCATGCAGTGTTTTTTAGAAACACTATGTGGTTGCTAGGCAGTTGCTATGGTGATCTTGATGTTTACCAGGGTGTTGCCAGGCAGTTGCTGTAGCATCACTATGTGGTTGCTAGGCAGTTGCTGTGGTGTTTTAGGTGGTTACCATGGTGTTGCCACCTGGGTGTTGTTTATCAGATTAGACTATAATAGACTATAATAAAGGACTGGCAGAAAATCTGTAGAAGTGACCAGGCACTCTTCAGATGTGTTTGTCTGAAGCTGTGTGTGTCTGCGTGTGTGTGTGTGTTTTCTGTGAATCAGTCGATGCTCTCAGCATCATTGTAATAGTGTTGTCTTGTGTGTTATATGAGGATTGATGTGGTGTCTGAGATTCTGACAGAGCCGTTCATCATTCTGACCTGAGAACAGCGTCTTTTTACATCTTAATCACACTCGGGCTGAAAGCTGTGGCTCTGCTTCAAATATAGTCAAGGGAAAAAATAGCAGATGATGATGATGATAAGCTAGAAGACTCTGTTGCACCAGTTTAGAACATTAAAGAGGGATATGACCCAGAAATCATGTCTCAGTAGTTTGTTTGTTTGCTTTATTTGTGGTTCATGCTGCATTGAAACTAAAACCAGCAAAACACACAGGCTGTTTGATTGCACTATAGTTTTATGATTTCACTATAGTTTTATTTGTGATATGAGCCGCTCTCAGAAGTGAAGTTCATTGACTGGAGTGTGTTATCTGCTGTGTAAAAGCTGCGAGTGTAAGAGTTCTCAGAAGTGTTTGGTTGAACTGTATCTTGGTTGAGTGTAAATCCAGCTGTGTTGTGTTTACAGCCGCTCGTAGTTAAACATATTGGTCTTTCATCAAGAGCTGCTGAACGCTTCACAGAGCTTCTCATTCACAGATTTACTGTCTGCAGAGCCGCTGTTTAGATTACACACCTCCCGTTTCTGCCCTCACATCTCGTTTGGCCTTGATTTGATTTTAAGGACGCCCCTCTGGAGAAAACTCAACACTAACAAAACTGAAAAGAAGTCAACTTGCTAGTGAACACTGCAGCTGGAAACAGAAACACAGCCTACTGTAGTTCAGCAAACACTTTTAGGAAGACATTTCTGCTTGACTGACTTCTGTTTTCTAACTGAAGAGAAAAGTGAAGAATAATTTGTGTAGTATTTGTGAATCTGTTATTTCGAATGAATCTGTTTCCGAATGAATCATTTGAGTCAGTGATTCAGCGATACATTCATAAAGACCGTCACTCGTTTCATTTATAAATGAATCATTTATTTAGATTGAATCTGTTCTGAATGAATCATTTGAGTCAGTGATCTATTCTTAAAGACCATCACATTTCATCTTCAATTGAATTGGTTATTTAGATTGAATCTGTTCTGAACGAATCATTTGAGTTAGTGATTCAGTGATCTATTTGTAAAGACAATCACTTCATTTCTAAACAAATCAGTTATTAAGAATAAATCTGTTTCTGCACGATTCATTTGAGTTAGTGATTCAGTGATTCATTTGTAAAGACCATCACTAATTTACTTTCTAAATGAATCAGTTATTTTAAATGAATCTGTTCTGAACGAATCATTTAAGTCAGTGATTCAGTGATCTATTCGTAAAGAGAGTCACTTGCTTCATTTCTAAATGAATCAGTTATTTTGAATGAATCTCTTTCTGAAGAAAACATTTGAGTCAGTGATTCAGTGATCTATTAGTAAAGACAGTCACTTGCTTCATTTCTAAATAAATCAGTTATGTAGATTGAATCTGTTCTGAATGAATCATTTGAGTCAGTGATTCAGTGATCTATTCTTAAAGACCATCACATTTCATTTCCAAATGAATCAGTTATTTAGATTGAATCTGTTCTGCACGAACCATTTGAGTCAGTGATTAAGTAATCTATTTGTAAAGACAATCACTTAATTTCTAAACAAATCAGTTATTTAGAATCAATCTATTCTGAATTAATCATTTAAGTCAGTGATTCAGTGATCTATTAGTAAAGGAAGTCACTTGCTTCATTTCTAAATGAATCAGTTATTTAGAATGAATCTGCTTCTGAACGAGTCATTTGAGTCAGTGATTCGGTAATGTATTCTAAATGACCGTCACTCATTTGATTTCTAAATGAATCAGTTAATTTGAATGAATCTGTTACTGAACGAATCATTTGAGTCAGTGATTCAGTGATCTATTCGTAAAGACAGTCACTTGCTTCATTTCTAAATAAATCATTTATTTAGATTGAATCTATTTCTGAACGAATCATTTGAGTCAGTGCTTGCCTTATGAAATATAAACACAGTTATAGTAATAATCTTAAATATTATTCCAAAATATGAACAAGAACTGTAAGACAGTTTTACATTTCAGTATTTGAGTGAGAGAGAGAACGTATAAAAAAGTGGGTGGAGCTAAAGGTTAATTTAGCTTGGCTTGCTGTGATTGGTGGAATTTTCTGTGTAGTATTATGGGTAATGTAGTCTTTCAGCACAGCCAGATCAGTCAGTCGTTCACTGGGTAGTGAATGCCACAGTGCACTATTAAGGGAACAGGAGGCTTGTGTGGGATTATTATCAGCACATGTCAGTGTTCGTTTCTATTTGTGAGCGCCTGCACAGTTACTCCAGACTTGATTCTGTCTGTCCGGCTGAAGTTAAAATACTCATTTATAAATATCTGTGTGAATTATTACTCTGTATTTTAGGTGCTTATATATTTATATAGCTGACAGAGGAATCTAAGCCAGAGCTTGATGATTCTGGTGTGCTGTCTGTAGTTTACAATCACACTTAAAGTTAAATCAAACAAATAAATTCATTCATTCATTTTCCTTCAGCTTAGTCCCTTTATTCATCAGGGGTCGCCACAGTGGAATGAACCACCAACTATTCCAGCATATGTTTTACACAGCGGATGCCCTTCCACCCATACACACTCATTCACACACACACACACACACACTACGGCCAATTTAGTTGATCAATTCCCCTATAGCGCATGTGTTTGGGGGAAACCGGAGCACCCGGAGGAAACCCACGCCAACACAGGGAGAACATGCAAACTCCACACAGAAACACCAACTGACCCAGCCGGGACTCAAACCAGAAACCTTCTTGCTGACAGTGCTAACCACTGAGCTACCGTTCCTCCCAATCAAATAAATATTCAGGTCTAATTTGTTTATTTTAATTGAATATTGACGAACTAATAAACATAATGTGTTAGCATACATACACTTGAGTTTGTACTTATTGAAATGTTAGCATATTTTTTGTATTATTTGTATTATTATTATTATTATTATTATTATTATTATTATTATACAATAACCAAGTTTATGTATTCAATCTGGTTTGTTTCAGTCTTATATCTAAACCAAGTATTGATAGATTAGTTAAAATATTATAAATCAGGTGCATAGAAATGTATGTATGACTACACTTACTCTGTAGTGTAACTGAGAAATAAGAATATGAGTTAGAGTTTGGTTTTATATATATATCCTAGGCATTTAGCTGAAAGAGTAGTAAGGTTTTTTATAAATATATTTGATTTTTAATTTGATTTATTTTAGTCCAAGCTAAACTTAATTTAATAAAATATTTTCTTGGCATCAAGATCAAAATGTATTATTTTTTTAATGAATATATTTTATTTTATTTGACTTTTTTGGTGTTATTTTTTGTACAAATTACACTAAATAATGTTTTCTAGGCATTTAGCTGAAAGGCTAATACTTTTTAAAATAAAATAAATTTTATTTAATTTTTATTTAATTTTTATTTAATTTTTATTTTATTTTATTTTATTTTATTTTATTTTATTTTATTTTATTTTATTTTATTTTATTTTATTTTATTTTATTTTATTTTATTTTATTTTATTTTATTTTATTTTATTTTATTTTAGGACCAGAAATGTTTTATGGTTTATTTTTAGTGAACTATACTAGCCGTGATGGCAGATTCTCTGGATGTGCAGAAACGGGTGTTCACAGCAGGAGCAGCACATTTATAACAGCACAGATCATCACATTACAGTCTCTCGCGCCGTCAATGAAGGTGTTTTATTAATAACTGTGTTTAACTTGCGGATGATGAGCACAGTTTTCTGGCTCAAGCCTGCCTGTTGCATCATGAGATATTAATGATGCAAACAAATATGCTCATCTATCATATTATCAGAAACACCATCTTCAGTAAATAAACATACAACAGTGTTTTGACATTTCTTTAACTGACTGTAAGTTTGGAACATCATCATCATCATCATCATCATCATCATTATTATTATTATTATTATTATTATTATTAATTCTATTTTTAAAAATGCTCTTCTTTTGAACTTTTTAAATTAATCCTTATTTTTTTAATTAGTCTAAAATAAAATGCATTACAATTTCCACAAAAATATTAATGAACGTGTCTGTTTTCAAAATGAATGATAATGTATATATTTTTATTATTATTAAATCTTCATTTTAGAGTGATTCTGAAGGCTCATGTGACACTGAAGATTGGAGTAATGATGCTGAAATATTCAGCTTTTACATCACAGATATAAGTTAGTGTTTATTTTATTGTACGTTTCAGAAGACAAATCCACTAGAGGGCGCTGTCTACAGGTTTGCAAATCTAAAATACATTACTTAGCGTATGTTTTGTTCTACGTTTCAGATGACAAATCCACTAGAGGGTGCTGTCTACATTTTGACATTATGAAATACACTAATTAGGGAACGTTTTGTTGTGGTTTCAGATGATAAATCCACTAGAGGCCGCTGTCTACATTTTGAGATAATAAAATACACTAATTAAGGTATATTTTGTTGTATGTTTTAGAAGACAAACCCTTTAGAGGGCGCTGTCTACATTTTTGCGAATACGAAATAGACTACTTATGATATGTTTTTTGAACGTTTTTATGACAAATCCACTAGAGGGCGCTGTCTACATTTTGTGATAATGAAATACACTAATTAGGGTATGTTTTGTTGTTTGTTTTAGATTATAAATCCACTAGAGGGCGCTGTCTACGTTTTGTGATAATGAAATACACTAATTACGGTATGTTTTGTTGTCTGTTTTAGATTACAAATCCACTAGAGGGCGCTGTTTACATTTTTCCAAATCTGAAATGTTTCTTAGGTTGCGTTTTGTTGCAGGTTTAAGACCACTTATCCACTAGAGGGTGCTGTCTACATTTTTGTCAATCTAAAATATATTACTTAGGGTACATTTTATTGAATAATTATTATGACAAAATAAATCCATTAGAGGGAGCTGTCTACATTTCTGGAAATCTAAAATACATTACTCAGTGTACATTTTGTTGTACGTTTCAGATGACAAATTCTCTAGAGGGCGCTGTCTACATTTCTGCGAATCTAAAATATGTTACTTAGGGTACATTGTGTTACAAATTTAAGCTAATAAATCCACTAGAGGGCGCTGTCTACATTTCTGGGAATCTTGACAAATCTACTGGAAGGCGCTGTGTACGTGTTTGCAAATTTATAATACATTACTTAGGTTACATTTTGTTGTACATTTCAGATGACAAATCCACTAGAGGATGCTGTCTACATTTTTATGAATCTGAAATACTTTATTTAGACTACATTTTGTTGTATGATTAATTTGACAAACTAAATTCACTAGAGGGTGCTGTCTACATTTCTGCGAATTGTAAATACGTTACTTATTGTGCGTTTTGTTTTACCTTCCATTTCACAAATCCACTAGAGGATACATTTAGTTGTACATTTCAGATGACAAATCCACTAGAGGGTGCTGTCTACATTTTTGCTAATGTGAATATGCTACTTAATGTACAATTTGCTATACGTTTCAGTTAACAAATATATGAAAATTAAAAAAATATGTTACTTATGGTACATTACCTTACACATTTAAGCTAACAGATTCACTAGAGAGCGCTGTTTACATTTCTGCGAATCTAAAATACATTACTTAGCGTACGTTACGTTGTAAGTTTTACATGACAAATCCACGAGAGGGCACTATCTACATTTCTGTGAATCTTAAATACGTTACTTACGTTTTATTGCACAATCCATTTGACAAATCCACTAGAGGGCGCTGTCTACATGTTTGCAGATCTAAAATATATTACTTGGCGTACATTTTGTTGTACTTTTCAGATGACAAATCCACTAGAGAATGCTGTCTATAGTTCTGCGAATCTGAATGTGTTACTTAGGGTACATTTTATTGTATGAGTCATTTGACAAAAAATCCACCAGAGGGCGCTGTCTACATGTTTGCAAATCTAAAATACCTTAGTGTACATTTTGTTGTACATTTTAGATGACGAATCCACCAGAGGGCGCTGTCTACATTTTTGTGAAGTACAGCATCATACAAAACTAGCTACCAAGCAAACTTATAAAGGCCATTGATGTGGCTGTGGTTGAATATTGTCTGTGGATCCGGCTCTGCTCTGGATGTTTTATCATTTCTCACGGCTGCAGATGGAGCTGGGCTGATCTGGCTCCGGAAAACCAGGAAAAAGCCCAGCACCTCCTCTTATCTTCCAGCGCCGCATGGGAGCCACAGATAGCATCAGCCCCATGTTTGGCTTTTCCAGGCTAGCTGCAGATAAGGCTAACACTTTTAAACCATGACTGTTTAATTATCTCCACCTATTGTGAGTTGTCCTCGCTAACTGCACATTATGGATTGTTTTCAGCCCACATAACGCTTTAAATGAAGAATATACGCCATCCACCAATGATTGATGCTCTGAAATCTGTCATTTTGCTGTGGTGGGATTTAGCCGTTAGCTAGTGCACACAGTAATTAGCGGTGTTTGCTAGGGCAAGCCTTGTTATTACTGCTGCTTATAATGTGGAGGATGAGATCAGAACTCCAACAGCCTTTATTAAACAGTGGAGATGCTTACACACTCTCTCTCTCACACACACACACACACACACACACACACTATATATATATAAATATATATATATATATATATATATATATATATATATATATATATATATATATATATATATATATATATATATTCATTCATTCATTTTCTTTTAGGCTTAGTCCCTGTTCTGTACTTTTTTGTGTCACAATGACAGTACATAATATAGTTATTTAATTTATAATACTAGTTATTTTGCAAGAGACAGTTTAAAGTATAATTTTATTAGGTTAATTAGGCAAGTCATTGGACATTCATTCATTCATTTTCTTTTCGTCTTAGTCTCTTTATTAATCAGGGGTCGCCACAGCGGAATGAACCGCCAACTTATCCAGCATATGTTTTACACAGCGGATGCCCTTCCAGCTGCAACCCATCACTGGGAAACACCCATACACACTCATTCACACACGCACACACACTACGGACAATTCACCTATACCATGTGCCTTTGGTCTTGTGGGGGAACCCGGAGCATCCCGAGGAAACCCACACCAATACGGGGAGAACATGCAAACTCCACACAGAAACACCAACTGACCCAGCCGAGGCTCGAACCAGCGACCTTCTTGCTGTGAGGCGATCGTGCTATCCACTGCGCCACCATGACACCCATATATATACAGTATACATCAATCATCATCAGATGTGATCATGAGTTTAACCTGTCTTTAAAACGGTGCATGTTAATGAATTACAGCGATTTTACCGTCTTTACTTCATCACCACAACCGCATGTCACATTTCTTTTATACAGTTATAAAAGAGGACGCTTCAATCCCAGTTTGTGGACGTTAAATCAGGTTTATTTTGTACATTAACATAACAGATATCCATACAGCACTGGATATTAACCTGTATCCTGTCACATTTGGGTGCAAAGTTAAACATGTGCGCTGTCTGTGTGTGTGCGTGAACTTTGTAATGACATTGTGTGTGACTCATAGTTCTCATCGACTCATTGGCTGTTTCGTTCGACGCTGGCCGCCATAGACCCTCTAACAACCTTTCACGCACGAAACTGAAAACCAGAGAGGGGGGTGGGAGGGGGGTTGGCTGAGGGTTGCGTGCTTAATGTAGCGGATGAAAGTGAAGACTGGGGGGAAGGGGGAGGGTTGTGTTGTGTTGCAGACGAAAGTGTACAGCCAGGGGTGGCCGCATACCTGCCAACACTCCCGTTTTTCCCAGGAGTCTCCCGTATTTTAGACCTGTCTCCTGTATTGTTCTGTCTCCCGGTAAACTCCCGGAATCCGACCGCCGCTCCTCAGCATTTTGGTACAGTCCGGGCTGAAACCTGGTGCTTGTGCGCGTGCTCTTCCGGTCGCGCGCCTCCATATCCCTAAACCTCTCACTCCTCCCGCTCCCCGCTCTTCAGTTTGCGCCAGTGTTGCCAACTTAGCGACAAATTTTCAAAAAAGCGACTAGCGACAAATCTAGCGACTTTTTTGTGTGTTACTGGAGATGTTTATAGACTGTCGTTTGTCCATTACTGTACCGTCCCTACTCTTCTCAACGAGCTGCGGGTGCCCGCCTCAGAGCACTGACAGGCGGCCCAGTCCTCGTACAGAAGTCTCTCCCACCTGCAGCCTGACTGCAGATCACCCCTCTGCGTACCAACGGCAAATGATTTAGCACCGGGAGTGTGAAGGTATTTCCCTTGTACAGTCAAACTGATCTGCTTCTCCTTTATTTTAACTATTTAATTTGACCGTTTATTCTTTTCTTGTTCACAATCAGAGATGTTTTAAGTGAGAATTTCTGAACTTGTCTGAGTATATTACGTCTGAGAGATTACTGGAAATTCACCACTCATCTATAATGATATACTGTATTCAAACAGCAATACATTTAGTTAAATTGACAAGCTTACATAAAGCGTAGTGCGAATATAAAATACCCCATTTATTTACCATAGGCTGTTAAACAGAAATGGTAGAACGTGATGACGTCAGTAATATGCAAATTAGCGTATGACGTAATCCCCCCTGTCCCCCCGGGGGGTTGTCTCTTGGACGAAAGTGAGGGGGGAAGGGGGTCACGGTCAAAAGTGAAGAGCCCCTAATAATATCTCTGTATATCTTAGAATTGTCCTAACTCCACCTCAGCTTTATAGTGGATTAGGAATCGTCTGATTGGTGAATTATAAATTGGATAATGCAGGACCAGCCGTGAGCAATCATAAGCACAAGATCCTCTCAACACTAAAATCAAAATAAACTTCACAAGATTTTCAGTAAATAAACACCCTTAATGTGTTTGTGCCCTTATATATAAAGATTTACCTTCAGCATCTCTTTTAGGGAAACTCCTGAGATAAATAAGTTATATCTCTGAACTTTAATGCTAAATCTATATTAAATGCTGCACTTCCCACCTCCTATATTCAGCCACAATGACTTCTGGGACTTCTAGAGCGAGTTTTGCGCTCAAGTCTGCATCGATTTATCCTTGATATCAAGAACACATGCGGGGACTATCACACATCCCGTTCTTGTGGTCTTGAGTTTTGGACTTAAACTTTGGCAGCTGATGATAACATTACACGAGAACCCAAGATCGCTGAAGAACGCATATTGAGAAACAGCCAGTAACTCCACAACAAATACATCAAATAATCATTAATGAGAGTTCCTACTGTAGTGTTTCTCACAGACCTTACGTGAGATCTGCTCCTTCATGTCTGTCACTGTGCTGTCTATCTGACAAAGCCGAGGGGGAGATTGAGACACATGCTGCATCCCAATTCGCATACTTATACTACGACCTAAAAGTATGTACTTTTTTTGTGGAGGAAAAATATCTACTTTTGAGTGAGTAACAGAAGAGTATGCAAGCTTTGGGACACACTACTTCCTCGTTACACAGATCGTTGTGTTGCTTAGTTAGAGCCCTGTCAATCATCCACATTTCTGTCGTATTTAATGTCCTACCTTATTGGAGAAGCAGCAGCAGGATAATCTCCCATTCACGAGTCTTTCATGCAGAGAAATCTCCTCAGGTCTTTGGATAATTCTGCATTCAGACGGTAATGTCCAAACACGTCTTTATATAAGTTCAGTATTGTTGTTGCAGATGAAATATAACACAGACGACACTATTTAAATATTCTCCAGTGGGCTAGATATTAATTAACAGTCATACAAACATCTTTACCGAAGCCTCTCTGCTTGACGGTTGGTCTCGCGCGTCCATCATGTTTGTAGTTTGTTTACACTTTTCACTCGCGTTTTGTAGTTCTAATCAAATTCACGTCCAACGCGCAGTGTACTGTGGGCAATATCAGCGGTTAGAGTATGGACGCTTCTACACTTAACATTTTGACCGGAAATAGTAAACCATCCGGGAGTTTTTTGGCATACTCTTTTCAACATACTACGATTTGGGACATACTAATTCTACTTTCACATACTAATTAGGACGGATAGTATGTGGATTGGGACGCAGCAACACTCTATGGGAACGGTGGACGGAGAGAACCAGCTTTAAAGGCACAGGCCACAATAACAGCTCCAGTGTGTTCAGAGCAGAAAATCCCAACATCCTGAAAGCTCTAATCAATAATGTGATGGGTGTTTGAGCTGAAACTTTACAGACACATTCTGAAGACACAAAAGACTGATCTTATGTCTTGAAAAGGGGTAAAATAGGTGCCCTTTAAGGTCAATATTATTATCCCCTTCAGCAATATTAGTTTTGGATTGTCTCCAGAACAAACCACTGTTATACAATGACTTGCCTAATTACCCTAACTTTACCCTAATTACCCTAGTGAAGCCGTTAAATGTCACTTTAAGCTGAACACTAGTGTCTTGAAGAATATCTAGTCTAATATTATGGCATGTGTTGTTATAATCCTGTTAATAATGTCCTTTAAAACATACTGCTGCTTGTGCTTTGGATCTGCTGTTGTGCTCTCCTGTTATGAGATGGGTGTGTGTGTGTGTGTGTGTGTGCGCAGGCAGGCGGATCGCTGTGGTCAGGACTCATTCTCTGGAACAGCAGTGTGTGTGTGTGTGTGTGTTTGATGTGTGCTGAAGCTGCTTGAAAAAGCTCCTCTCTGGTTTCAGATAATTCTCCCTCGTCTTTGAAAGTCTTCCAGTCCTTCTCATTAAAAGAGCTGCTTTACTGTGCTGACTTTAGGGAGGTCTGCAGTGTGTGTGTGTGTGTGTGTGTGTGTGTGTGTGTGTGTGTGTGTGTGTGTGTGTGTGTGTGTGTGTGTGTGTGTGTGTGTGTGTGTGTGTGTGTGTGTGTGTGTGTGTGTCTGATTTCCAGTCTGAGCATACATTCACCGGCCACTTTATTAGGTACACCCGTCCAGCTGCTCGTTGACACAAATGTCTAATCAGCCAATCACATGGCAGCAGCTCAATGCATTTAGGCATGTAGACATGGTTTAAGACGATCTGCTGCAGTTCAAAGCGAGCATCAGAATGGGGAAGAAAGGGGATTTAAGTGACTTTGAACGTGGCATGGTTGTTGGTGCCAGACGGGCTGCTCTGAGTATTTCAGAAACTGCTGATCTACTGGCATTTTCACGCACAACCATCTCTAGGGTTTACAGAGAATGGTCCGACAAAGAGGAAATATCCAGTGAGCGGCAGTTCTGTGGGCGCAAATGCCTTGTTGATGCCAGAGGTCAGAGGAGAATGGCCAGACTGGTTCCAGCTGATAGAAAGGCAACAGTAACTCAAATAAGCACTCGCTACAACCGAGGTCTGCAGAAGAGCATCTCTGAACACACAACACGTCCAACCTTGAGGCGGATGGGCTACAGCAGCAGAAGACCACACCGGGTGCCACTCCTGTCAGCTAAGAACAGGAAACTGAGGCTACAATTCACACAGGCTCACCAAAACTGGACAAGAGAAGATTGGAGAAACGTTGCCTGGTCTGATGAGTCTCCATTTCTGCTGCCACATTCGGATGGTCGGCTCAGAATTTGGCCTTAACAGCATGAAACAATGGATCATCCTGCCTTGTATCAGCGGTTCAGGCTGGTGGTGGTGGTGTAATGGTGTGGGGGAGATTTTCTTTGCACACTTTGGGTCCATTAGTACCAATTGAGCATCGTGTCAACGCCACAGCCTACCTGAGTATTGTTGCTGACCATGTCCATCCCTTTATGACCACAGTGTCTCCATCTTCTGATGGCTACTTCCAGCAGGATAACGCACCATGTCATAAAGCGCCAATCATCTCAGACTGGTTTCTTGAACATGACGATGAGTTCACTGTACTCAAATGGCCTCCACAGTCACCAGAGCTCAATCCAATAGAGCACCTTTAGGATATGATGGAACAGGAGATCATAGATGTGCAGCCGACAAATCTGCAGCAACTGTGTGATGCTATCATGTCAATATGGAGCAAAATCTCTGAGGAATATTTCCAGCACCTTGTTGAATCTATGCATGAAGGATTAAGGCAGTTCTGGAGCCAAAAGGGAGTCCAACCCGGTACTAGTAAGGTGTACCTAATAAAGTGGCCGGTAAATGTGTATAAAAATGTGTGCGTGTCGGTCTATAAATGCTATTGTGTGTATATTAATGTGTCTCTGTGTGTATAAATGTGTGTGTTCATGTACATGTGCATGTGTGTGTGTGTATGCACGTGTGTGTGTATATATAAATGTGTGTGTGTGTGTATGATCTCCAGTCTGACCGCAGTGCTCTTCACACTCATCATTAAGCAGGCAGGTTTGTTCTTGTCCGCTCTTCACACACACACACACACACACACACACAGTTTCAGCTTCAGATTTTCAGCCTGAACTCTCGCTTCACTCATAGATGCTGTGATCATAAACTCAACCAGTTCAGACCTGCTGCTGCTTTCACATCTCACACACACCTGGCTCATCTGCACACACACACACACACACACACACACACACACACACACACACACACACACACACACACACACACACACACACACACACACGCATACACACACATTCATGTGCTCAGTCAAATATCACTGCTGCTCTAGGTCAGTTATTATTAAACATGCCTGTGTGAAACCCAAAGTTTACTTCAGCTCTGATGGGAATATTCAGTACACACACACACACACACACACACAGAGAGAGAAAACTGTCCGGAAGACCCTAACATTGCCTCTCCCATGATGTGTGTGTGTCAGGAAGTGTGTGACAGGATGAGGAGTGGAGCGTGTGTGTGTGTGTGTGTGTGTTAGAGCGCAGCTGTAGCTCACTGTGACGCCACACCCTGCAGAGACACACACACACTGCTGCTGATGGCCCTCTTCTGTTACTCTCTCAGGCCCTGTTTACACTCATAGCTTTTATTTTTAAAACTGTTTTAGAATATAAGTGATCCGCGTCCACGCCGGCGTTTCACCCAGCGTTTCTGAACAGATCTCTGTCCACACTGCACCACACATCACATGACCATACACACACGTATGTGCACGTCTGAGCTCCAGGCAGTCAGCGAGTGCTTTGAGCACTGAACCCCAGATGAGAGCAGCGCACGTCAGACAGTTCATCAAGGATCTTCCGCTGGATCTGATCTCACTATAGTTCCCACTTAGCAACATTTCTCTGGCCCAGCTCCGGCCCACACAATCAGGTTTTGTTTAGCCCACATGCCACAGTGAATTACGGTACATGACTGAACCAAGTCTGGCTTCCAAACATGGACCATATCTGGGTCAAGTCACAGCCAAGTTAATAACCCATAACTGGGCCAGATAAGTTGGTGTGTCCTGATTGCAATTAAATGAATAAACCCATGAAGTATTGCGCTTTAGGCACACTATGGGCGTGCTTTTTCTCAAAGCAACCTGATTGGTAGAATTTTTTTCTTTATTCATTCATTCATTCATTTTCCGCCGCTTTTCCGGGGCCGGGTCGCGGGGGTAGCAGTCTTAGGAGAGAACCCCAGACTTCACTCTCCCCAGACACTTCCTCCAGCTCCTCCGGGGGGATCCCGAGGCGTTCCCAGGCCAGCCGAGAGACATAGTCCCTCCAGCTTGTCCTGGGTCTTCCCTGAGGCCGCCTCCCGGTGGGACATGCCTGGAACACCTTCCTAGGAAGGCGTCCAGGAGGCATCCGAAACAGACACCCGAGCCACCTCAGCTGACTTCTCTTGATGTGGAGGAGCAGCGGCTCTGCTCCGAGCTCCTCTCGAGTGACAGAGCTCCTCACCCTATCTATAAGAGTGCGCCCTGCCACCCTTCGAAGAAAACTCATTTCAGCCGCTTGTATCCGAGATCTTGTCCTTTCGGTCATCACCCAAAGCTCATGACCATAGGTGGGAGTAGGAACGTAGATTGACCGGTAAATCGAAAGCTTTGCCTTTCGGCTTAGCTCCTTCTTCACCACGACGGACTGGTACATCGACCGCATTACTGCTGCCGCTGCTCCAATCCGCCTGTCAATCTCACGTTCCATCCTTCCCTCACTCGTGAACAAAACCCCGAGATACTTGAACTCCTCCACCTGGGGTAAGGACTCTCCTCCAACCTGAAGATGGCAAACCACCTTTTTCCGGTGGAGCACCATGGCCTCGGACTTGGAGGTGCTGATTCTCATCCCAGCCGCGTCACACTCGGCAGCAAACCGCCCCAGTGCATGCTGAAGGTCCATGTTCGATGAAGCCAACAGAACAACATCATCTGCGAATAACAGAGATGAGATTCTGTGGTCCCCCAACCGGACCCCCTCCAGCCCCAGGCTGCGCCTTGAAATTCTATCCATAAAAATTATGAACAGAATTGGAGACAAGGGACAGCCCTGCCGGAGTCCAACATGCACTGGAAACAAGTCTGACTTATTGCCGGCAATGCGAACCAGACTCCTACTCTGTTCATACAGGGACGAGACGGCCCTTAACAGAGCGCCTCTGACCCCATACTCCCCGAGCACCCTCCACAGAATGCCACGAGGGACACGGTCGAACGCCTTCTCCAAGTCCACAAAACACATGTGGACTGGTTGGGCATACTCCAATGAACCCTCGAGCACCCTGGTGAGGGTATAGAGTTGGTCCAGTGTACCACGGCCCAGACGAAAGCCGCATTGTTCCTCCTGGATCCTAGGTTCAACCATTGGCCGGATCCTCCTCTCCAGTACTCTGGCATTTTTTTCTTTACTCAAAAATTATTGTAATGTATCTTAAATGTGGGTCCAGACAGGCCAAACTTATGTGGCCCACATATCAATTTTTAACATCTGGCCCAAGTCTTGTGTGCCGCCTTAAAGACGGTGCCACTTCTGTCAAACCTGGGCCCACATGCTGTATGCCAGTGCCGGATGAATGCCTGCTGGGCCAGCTTTATGCCAAATCTGGGCCAGAATTCTTTGCTACCTGGGTTGTTAATCGAGATATTTAATTCATCTTGACTCCATCTGTTTTGAATCTATTAGCTATTTGTTCTCAGGTATTGTGTTTTGGCTGAGCGCAGAGATGAGGTAATATATTAATGTAACCGCGTACACTGATTCTGCACATCTGACTGATTGCTTGCCTTTATTTACTATATTGTATAAACTTATTGTATGTTATATTTTTATGATGGCCATTATTGATTATTAAGTGAAGTTTATTTATAAACTAATTTAGAGAGGATCATGTGCTTATGATTGACCACAGCCGGTCCTGCATTATACAATTTATGATCCACCAATCAGACGATTCCTAAGCCACTATAAACACCCTAAGTTCCATATCACAGCCATCTACGTTTTGAAGAATCCCCCCTTCCACCCCTACTCCTCCTCCTTTCCTATATGGGTGATACAGTGGCCCAGTGGTTAGCACTGTTGCCTCACAGCAAGAACGTCACTGGTTCTAGTCCATACCAAGCCAGCCGACGTTTCTGTGCAGAGTTTAAACGTTCTCCCCATGCTCGCGTGGGTTTCCCCTGGGTTCCCCGGTTTCCTCCCACCATCCAAAAACATGCAACTTAAGTTAATTGACTAATCTAAATCAGCACCATAGACATGCTCCTAGTAAGTAGTTATCTCTTAAGAGCAAACACTATCTGTTCATCAGCTACTACAGCAGGGGAGTTCTCCACATCTACCTGAGCTCAAACTCCCCTCTCGCCTTGCAAACGGGAGGGAGCCCCGGGCTCGAGGATCTTATGAGCTCAGGGCTCTCTCCCGGGACAGCATGCCAAACACGCTTTATAATCAATCATCAGCTAAGTGTGAACTCGTGAAAACAGTTAGGATGACGCTCATATAAATATGCAGCTGTGCGACGCCTCAACAATTTTGGTGTCTGTTAAGTCAATATCAAAATAAAAATAGGCAGTTCCTCATATCATGTCTTCATTTTACTGTTAAGAAAGTGAAACAAGCATGATCGCCTCACAGCAAGAAGGTCTCTGGTTCGAGCCTCGGCTGGGTCACTTGGTGTTTCTGTGTGGAGTTTGCATGTTCTCCCCGTGTTGGTGTGGGTTTCCTCCGGGTGCTCCGGTTTCCCCCACAGTCCAAACACATGCGCTATAGGAGAATTGATGAACTATATTGGCCGTAGTGTATGAGCGTGTGTGTGTGAATGAGTGTGTATGGGTGCTTCCCAGTGTTGGGTTGCAGCTGGAAGGACATCCGCTGCGTAAAACATATGCTGGAATAGTTGGCGGTTCATTCCACTGTGGCAACCCCTGATTAATCAAGGGACTAAGCCGAAAAGAAAATGAATGAATGAATGAATGATAGTGAAACAGCGTAGCCAGTATGATGTGAATGACGTTATACAGTACACTGTTTTTACCCGACGTGTCCTCAGGAGTTTGTTTTCATATCAAACTCGCAAAGTCTGAACTTACAAGGAGAGGAAGCAGGACTGAACTGTGTGTAGGCTACTTAATATTGAGGAAATCAGAGAGGTGAATGTCTGCAGCCATGTCTCCATGTTCAGATGTCTTTGATTTCCCCAGATTACAAATAATATAATATAAATATTCAGAGTTTCCAAAACGCTCCATTTGTGGCGCTCGAAAACTCTGGTGCAGTGTGGACAGAAGGAGAAACCGCAGCAGAACTAAAACCTATTAGTGTAAACAGGGCCTCTCTCTCTCTCTCTCTCTCTCTCTCTCTCTCTGTGCGTGCGTGTGTGTGTGCGTGACTCATTGTCCTGAGGGAGTGTACAGTACAGTGGTGTAGAAGTGAGTTGTTGGGCTGGCGAGGGCCGGATGGAGGAGGAGGAGCTGCACTCATGTCAACAGAGCAGAGAGAGGGGAAATCCCACACACACACACACACACACACACACACTCTCACACACATTACACAGAGTCTAGAGGCCTGCAGGAGAGAAACACACACACACTCTCACTACTTCCAGCTTCACTCTGCAGAAACTATAGCAACATCACAACACACACTCTACAGACACACACACACACACACACATACAAAATACACACATACAAACTACACGCGCACACACAGCACAAACAGAACACACAGAGCACACTATACACACTACACACACATACTGCACACAGAGAACACACACACATGAAAAACACACTACAAAGAGAGAGATGAGAGAACAAACTTAGAACACACACACACACACACACACACACACACAAACCCAGAGAACATACATTCACAGAGAACACCTTATACACAGAACACACTGCGCACACACAGAGAACACACTACACACACACACACACACACACACACACACACACACAGAGAGAGAGAGAACACACCACACACACACACACACACACACACAGAGAACACACACACATGAAGAACACACTACAAAGAGAGTTAGAGTTTGAGAACACACACACACACACACACACACAGAGAGAGAGAGAGAGAGAGAGAGAGAGAGAGAGAGAGAGCGAGAGAACTTACATACACAGAACACACTACACATGTTGCACACGCAAACAGTGAACACACACACACACACACACACACACAAAGAACACATTACAAAGAGAGAGAGAGAAATGGAGAACACAAACTTAGAACACACCACACACACACACACACACACACACACACAAAGAACACATTACACACACATACACACAGAGAACATACTACACACACACACACACACACACACACACTGAACACACTACATAGAGAGAGAGAGAGATGGAGAACACAAACTTAAAACACACACACACACACACACAGACCACACTACACTTATGCATGCACACACATATACACACCCACACATACATACAGAGAACACACACACAGCACAAACAGAGCATACACACAGAGAACACACACACACACAAACCAAGAACACACTACAAAGAGAGCAAACTTAGAACACACACACACACAAAGCATACTACACAGACATGGAGAACACACTGCACAACACAGAGCACATTATAAACACTACACACACACACACACACACACACATGTAAATCCTCCTGCTGGTCAGTCTTGCTTGTGTTAATCTGATGTGATGCGCTGTGGACGCTGCAGACTGCACAGTCAGAGAGCTGTGTGATGTGATGTGTGTTCAGGAGTGTGTTTAATCGTGCTCCTGATCAACACGTCTGCTCTTCTGACTCTCTGTGAGCCTCTGGATCTCCTCTATCAGGCCTTCTGCTGGGCTCATTCCCTCTAATAATGGTGTGTTCCCAGCTGAAGCTCAGTGTGTTCCTGCCTGAAACATCAAAGCGTAACAGCACTTTGTTCCGACTTAACCAATGTATGGACACACACACACACACACACACACACACACACTCAGTCCTCCACCCATTCTTTTTTTTTGGCTTCCATCTTGGCTCAAACACACACGCTCTCCGCTTCCAGAGGAGTCAAACATGATGAGCTTGACGTCATCTCTGCTAGGACTCAACACCAGTGTGTGTGTGTGTTTCTGTCCAGGTGATTGAGCTGGAGCTTCTGCACTGTGCTCATCATCATTATAGATGCTGTGTGGAGGCTTCTGAGTCTGATAAAGCAGCAGAATACATGTGCAGATGTGTAAGAGTCGTGCTTGTTTATCTGAGGAACGATGCTGAGCTCCGTCATTCTGCTTCAAATTTATTCGGCTCTAGTACAGCTAGCTCTCTGCAGCTCTCACATGGTCAGCCACTGAAGCTGAGCAGGGCTGAGCCCGGTCAGTTCCTGGATGGGAGACCACATGGGAAAGCTAGGTTGCTGTTGGAAGTGGTGTTAGTGAGACCAGCAGTGGGCGAGTCCTAATGCTCCAGTATAGTGAAGGGGACTCTATACTGCTCAGTGAGCGCCGTCTTTCAAAATGAGATGTTAAACCGAGGCCCTGACTCTCTGTGGTCGATAATAATCCCAGGATGTCCTTCATAAAAGAGTAGGGGTTTAACTCCGGCATCCTGGCCAAATCTGCCCATTGGCCTCTGTCCATCATGGCCTCCTCATACCATAACTGGCTTCATCACTCTGTCTCCTCTCCACCATCAGCTGGTGTGTGGTGTGCGGTCGGGTCATGCAGGTGGATGCTGCACACTGGTGCTGGATGAGGAGATTCCCCAAAACAACATGTGACCAAAAATTTGAGTGTCCAGAAAAGCGCTAAATAAATGTAAATGATTATTATTATTATTATTTAAATATGTGTGTGGGTGACATGGTGACGCAGTGGGTAGCACAATCGCCTCACAGCAAGAAGGTTGCTGGTTCGAGTCCCGGCTGGCTCAGTTGGTGTTTCTGTGTGGAGTTTGCATGTTCTCCCCGTGTTGGCGTGGGTTTCCTCCGGGTGCTCCGGTTTCCCCCACAAGTCCAAACACATGCGCTATAGGGGAATTGATTAACTAAATTGGCCGTAGTGTGTGTGTGTATGTATGTGTGTGTGTGTGTGTGTGTGAGAGAGAGAATGAGTGTGTATGGGTGTTTCCCAGTACTGGGTTGCAGCTGGAAGGGCATCCGTTGGGTAAAACATATGCTGGAATAGTTGGTGGTTCATTCCGCTGTGGCGACCCCTGATTAATAAAGGAACTAAGCTGAAGAAAAATGAATGAGCAAATGACTTAAGTTCATATGTTATCATTAAAACTAAAAAACCCTCATATATATAGATCAGGGGCAACGCGGTGGCACAGTGGTTTGAGCCTGAGCTGGGTCAGTTGGCGTTTCTGTGTGGAGTTTGCATGTTCTCCCCGTGTTGGTGTGGGTTTCCTCCGGGTGCTCCGGTTTCCCCCACAGTCCAAACACATGTACAGGTGAATTGGGAAAGTTAGATTGTCTGTAGTGTATGTGTGTGTGTGAATTAGAGTGTATGGGTGTTTCCCAGTAATGGGTTGCAGCTATAAGGGCATCCGCTGCGTAAATGTGTATGCGTATGTGCTGGATAAATTGGCGGTTCATTCCGCTGTGGGGACCCCGGATTAATAAAGGGACTAAGCCGAAAAGAAAATGAATGAATATATATATATATATATACATGTCAGGAACACAATTTAACCAAATAAACTGATTGAGTAGAAGTTAAAGGGTTAAAATCACTGCATGCAAAAGTTTGGGAACCCTTTGTTTTGAATACAGTGTGTGTTTTGCAGACTTCTGCAGGTTTTAGCCCATCATTGAGTCTATGTTTGTACCTGTGTGAATGCATTTTTATTCAGTTTTTAAATTAATGTCAGTATCGACTAATATGAAAGTGTTCATTTGATTTATTTACAGTACAGTTATGACACAATCGATCATGATATTCTCCTTGATACGCTTAAATGATGTTGGCATTACAGGAACTGCATTGGCCTGGTTCAGGTCTGATCTATCTGAACGTTATCAGTGTGTATCAGTTAATGAAGAGGCGTCATACAGATCACTGTGGGGTACCACAAGGCTCAGTTCTTGGTCCCTTACTGTTCACACTCAGCAGTTAAAATTAAACCACACTGAACTGAACTAAACTCTGAAAACTGGTTTGACACTGTTTCAGTTCACTACAATCTTCTATGTGAAGCTGCTTTGACACAATCGACATGGTAAAAGCGCTGGAGAAATGAAGATGAGTTGAGTTGTACAGAGTAGAGATATGATATGAGAGACTTGCTTTATTTACCAAATAAGTGGATCTAATTGGATTTGCATTAGACATTAAATAAAAGTTAAAAGCTAATATTTTGATTTCATATATTAAGGTTTTAGTTTCGACACTCACAAAATAATTCTGCACATTTATTACAAAATTCTCTGCAGAAACAGCAAAAAATGACTGCAGAGTCTGTCTGGCACTGTTCATGAGTCTCTTATGTAGTATATAGTGTTTGTGTGTGTGTGTGTGTGTATATATACAGTTGAAGTCAGATTTATTCGCCCCCCCTGTTTATTTTTTTCCCCAATTTCTGTTTAACAGAGAGCAGATTTCTTCAACACATTTCTAATCATAATAGTTTTAATAACTCATCTCTAATAACTGATTTATTTTCTCTTTGTCATGATGACAGTAAATAATCAGAATCAGAATCAGTTTTATTGCCAAGTGTGCTTCACACACACAAGGAATTTGTTTTGGCTACAGAAGCTTCCAGTGTACATAAAGTGACAACACAAAATAAATATGAGAAAAGAAAAAGGCGATAAACATTAAACAAACAGAGATGCAGTAAGTAAAAAATAAAAAAGATCTGGATGTTGAGTTGTGTGTACAGATGTGTTGTGAATATACAGGTTGTAAGGTGCTGTGTACCAGTGCGCATGGAGAAAGTATTGCATTGTGTATTGTTTTAAGGTGCTGTGTACAAGTGCGTATGAGAAAGTATTGCACGTTTATTGCCCGGTAGGGGAATATTTAACTGTTCATGAGGTAGATGGCCTGAGGAAAGAAACTTTTACTGTGTCTGGCTGTTTTTGTGCTTGGTGCTCTGTAGCGCCGACCAGACGGTAACAGTTGGAACAGGTAGTGTGCTGGGTGTGGGCATCCAGAGTGATTTTGCGAGCCCTTTTACTCACTCTGGAAGAGTACAGTTCTTGAAATGTAGGAAGGGCAGTGCCAGTGATTCGTTCAGCAGTCCAGACTATTCGCTGTAGTCTATGGAGGTCAGTTTTGGCAGCTGATATGAGACTAGATATTCTTCAAGACACTTCTATACAGCTTAAAGTGACATTTAAAGGCTTAACTAGGTTAATTAGGTTAACTAGGCAGGTTAGGGTAATTAGGCAAGTTATTGTATAATGATGGTTTGTTCTGTAGACAGTTGGGAAACAAAATATAGCTTAAAGGGGCTAATAATATTGACCTTAAAATGGCATTTAAAAAATTAAAAACTGCTTTTATTCTGGCCGAAATTAAACAAAAAAGACTTTCTCCAGAAGAAAAAATAATATCAGACATACTGTGAAAATTTCCTTGCTCTGTTAAGCATCATTTGAGAAATAATTAAAAAAGAAAAAAAATCAAAGGGGGCGGATAATTCACTGTGTGTATATAAATATATATGTATATAGTGTAGAGTAGAGCAGATGTGCGGCTGGTGTTGATGTGTGTGATGTGTGTAACATGTATGACATGCGGTCACACGCCCAAAACTACACTCTGCAGCACTGCTATAATTGACTGACACACACACACACACACACACACACACATATACACACACACACATATACACACACACACACACACACACACACACACACACACACACACACACACACACACACACACTGTTATTAAGATGATTGATGTAATTACAGGCTTTAAGCACACACAGTTCACATCCCTGATCTCCAGTCTGAACACGGCACACAAACACACACACACACACATTTATTACACATCAAAATCATATTAATGTTAAAATAGTGGGCGAACGTGTCTGGAGTGATGAACTGTAGTCTGCAGATGTGGATATACAGCTGTGTGTGTGTGTGTGTTCCCCATGACTGTGTCTCCTCAGGCCAGTGGAGTGTCTCGGTGTGTGTGTGTGTGTGCGCGTATGTCACTAGATTCTCCTCCTCAGTTTGTGTATCAGCAGTTGTGTGTGCGTGTTAGTGTGTGTCAGTCAGTGGTCATTCAGTGTGTGTGTGTGTGTGTGTGTGTTGAGCTCTTGTCATCAGCTCTTCTGTCTTGGCTCAGAGTTCAAAGTAAAGCGTCGCTGAAGTTGTTTTTGTTCAGCTTTTATTAGCATGTCAATGACACACACTGCTCTGACAGCCAGGTGTACTGTACAACACACACACACACACACACACACACACACACACACACACATGCTCACAAGTTGCAACATAACCCAAACTCAGTCTCGTCTGCCTCTTTGAGTGTTGCACACAGCGTGACAGTCTTCAGTCCTGTGTGTGTGTGCGTGTGTGTGTGTGTGTGTGTTAGTGTTTAAAGGCTTCTGAATGTTCAGATGTTCTGAAGCTGATAATAAGACTGAACACCTGCAGATCTGAACATCAGACTTTACACACTACAAACAGAAAACAGGGTCAGTGTGTGTTTCTGTGTGGAGTTTGCATGTTCTCCTCGTGTTGGTGTGGGTTTCCTCCGGGTGCTTCGGTTTCCCCCACAGTCCAAACACATGCGCTATAGGGGAATTGATCAACTAATTGGCCGTAGTGTGTGTGTGTGTGTGTGTGGGTGTGGGTGTGTGTGTGGCTGTTTGCAGCTGGAAGGGCATCCACTGTGTAAAACTTATGCTGGAATAGTTGGCGGTTCATTCCGCTCAGGCGACTGAGAAACTCACAGAACAGATCATACATTTAATTTCATTTCCAATTTCACTTTTTCTTTATGTTTCTCTTGATTTTTTTTTATAAAAATTTGATTTAATACTTTTCCTCATACTCATGTGTGTGTAGAGGTGTTTGGACTGTGATTTTCAGTGGTTTTGTTCCATTAGTTGATCGGTTTTGTCTTTAGTTCTTCCTAATCTAATGCATCTGCACAGATATATTACTGTAGATCATCCTGGAGAACATTCATACTCTGTACATGTTTCTTCACTGTTCACTGAAGTTTAAATATCACAGTTTCTGCATCATTTATACTTTATATGTTGAGTTGTGTATCGACTCCAGCAGTGTTTCTCAACCACGCTCCTGGAGGAGCACCAGCACTGCATGTTTAGCACGTCTCCTTTGTCACACTCATTACAGGCGTTTCAGTCTCTGCTGATGAGCTTATGATCTGAATCAGCTGTGTTTGGGTAAGGAGATGTGGACAGTGTGCAGAGCTGGTGCTCCTCCAGGAGCGTGGTTGAGAAACACTGTACTACAGTATTAGTATTCTGTAGCTGTTTCTTCACCTTCAAGTTTAAATAGCATAATTTACGCTCTCTCTGTATAGTTGTGTATCTGCTGCGGTGTCAGTGATTGAGTTGTGTATCTGCTGCAGTGTTGGTCTTCTCTGTGTGATGGTTGTGATGAGTGTTTACATGTTGAATCTCCTCTTCTGTCCTGCAGATCTGGGACATGAGCGACGACGAGAGCATCTGAACGTCTTCATCTGTGCTTTGACATGCAGAAACACCTCAGAGACTGCTGGAAATGTTGATCTGAAGCTTCATGTTATACCTGTGAGTCTCCATCAGAAACACTGATGCTCTGTATTAAACATCCATATATATATATACACACACGCACATGTATTATTCTGTTTTTCATCTGCAGCACTCACCAGTTTCATTCCAAAGACGTCATTTTGATGCTTTTTCCAAACACAGATTATTATTATATTATTTTTTTAATGAAAGACTGTTGTTTAATTCCAGCAAAACCCTTAAACATCCATGAAGACATCATAACAGTCAAATGTGTGCTTCAAACACCTTCATATTAAGCTAAAATAAGAGTTTTTGTCTCGTTTCTAGTTTAAATATTCTTAATCAAGGCGCGTTTTCTAGACCAGCAACAATTATTTTGTTTTCAGAAATATTGAGTCAATATGAAGAGAGTTTAGAAACGCTGACCAAGCGGCAACCTCCCGCTCTCCCTCGGGAAGCCAATACAGAAGTAACTGAAACTGCAGTTCATGGAGATTCCACTAGTCCTGCTCCATAATAGTGCACATTTCTATTGAGCCCACTGTTAGAAAGGCCAACTTTACAGCAGAAATAAAGGTGTTTACAGCCTGCTACAAAGAACGATTTTGGTGCATATAGCTAATATTACCCTTCGTGACACCTGTGAGGGGGTGAATTTGTTTATAACTCATCCGTTTCCTTTATATTAGGTTATATTAATTCTGCATAATTAAGGGCGTGGCCACTTGAGTGACAGCTAGGTCTCGCTGGTCGCCGTCACTTCACCTCAGCTGATTACGGCTGATTAGCTGCTGATCTCGGCATATTCATCGTATTTCTGTGTTGTTTTATGTGACTTTACACAGTCAGCTGCCTTTTGGAATTATTTCCTACACTTATCAGATGATAGGGCATGCTGTGTGCACTTAATTGTGCTTACAAACCATTCACGTGGCCTCTATTTGCCAGGTGAGTGAAATTATACCATCTCTATGAATGTATTTGTTTTATTTAAGATCATTTATCATTTATAATGTTCTTTAGAGCTGTAATGCACTCCAGAATCTGACAGATTATTAGCTGTAGGCTCTAGAACAGTCATCTGAAGCGTTGTCATACAGTGTTCTGCCTGGACTTCATAATTAGCCTTGCATTTACTAACACAGACTATATCTGAGGTGTTTGGAAGTCATTCGCACTTTCCTCCTGTTGAAAAACATCATAAGAACAATGTTTAGCGGCTCAGTGTGTAATGCATTGAGCCACTAAGCATTGCGCTTATGACGTTGCTTATGAAACAGTGTTTTTAAAAGTCTAAACACTTTATTGATAAAGTGTACAACCAAGCACATGTGGTCAGAACACAAACGAGTCGCAGGTGATGAAGTATTAAGCGTTTCTCCTATAGGAAAGCCAGTCTAAGCAGAATGCCAGCATGCGTCTGTAGCTCCGCCTCTTTGCCCTTGTATGGTATGCCCGGGGTTGGTGCGATGACGCGCGTACAAAATGGCGACGGTCGGCCACGCCTTCTAGTAGCTTCTTTTGGGTTCTTCATAAACCTATGGGTGACGTCACGGATACTACGTCCATATCTTTTACAGTCTATGACGCTGACACACTATGATCATCTATTAAGCATCAGCAAATAGTGAATTCATTATCTGTTAAGCATTAACTCTACATTCACAGACGTTAGTTTGCAGTTTATAACTGCAGATACACATGCTGTATTCTTGACTTATAATAATTGTGTTTTCATACTTTATTACTTAATAATTGTTCATTACTAAATTATCGCATTATTTATAAATCATCTGTGTTTAAGAATAGTTGGTGGTTTTTAAGATCATCCAGAATGAGTTAATAAATGATTAATAAACTATTGAAATCAACATTTATATCTCTTATTATTCAGGCGTATAGTGATGGTTACTCTGTATGTTAATAAATGCTTTATTAACTCCACTTCAGAGGATTATTCATGCTTTATTAATCCCTTATAAAGGATCATTAAAGGCTCAGTGTCAAATCAACAATAATCTTTGCAGTCTTATCTAAAAGTCAAATTCCTGTAAAGTTTAAACACCGCTGAACAACAGGAGAGTCAAAATACACTTAGAAATGAATACAATTAAATACAAACTGCATAAACCAACAACAATATAATAATTGAACGATATATTATGATGCAACATTTCCGTGTTATTTAGCGATGTTTAAACTGTACAGTCATTTTATTTTAGCTTTATTTTTCATTTGATACGGTTTATTTGTGTGTCTTCAAATGAATAGAAATTAATGAAGTCATTTATGTTCTTGTTTCCTGTTTAAAATATACCTGAGCCTTTAATGCTCATTTATAAGGGATTAATAAAGCATTAATAATCCTCACTTTAGCTCACAAAACTGGAAGAAGTTGAGTTAATAAAGCATTTATTAACATAACTATTATTATTATACGCCTGAATAATACGATTTATACATGTTAATTTCAATAGTTTATTAACTCATTCTGAATGATCTTAAAATAGCATCAACTATTCTTAAATATCTGGTTTGTAAATAATACAATACTTTATTAAATAATGAAAAATTAATCATTAACAAAGTATGAAAGTTCAATAATTAAGCACATTATATAAGTGCTTATGTCAATAATACAGCATTTGTAGCTGCAGTTATAAACTGCTTACTAACATTTATTAATGTTAATGGTTAACGGATAATGAATTCACTGTTTGCTGATGCTTAATAAATAATTTATAGTGTGTAGTTATTATAAAGTGTTACGCACTATAAAAACCACACACTGAATCATCTATTAAGCATCAGCAAATAGTGAAATCATCATTAAATAAGCATTAACTCTACATTAACAGACGTTAGTTTGCAGTTTATAACTGCAGATACACACGCTGTATTCTTGACTTATAATAATTGTGTTTTCATACTTTATTACTTAATAATTGTTCATTACTAAATTATCGCATTATTTACAAATCATCTGTGTTTAAGAGTAGTTGGCGGTTTTTAAGATCATCCAGAATGAGTTAATAAATGATTAATAAACTATTGAAATCAACATTTATATCTCTTATTATTCAGGCGTATAGTGATGGTTACTCTGTATGTTAATAAATGCTTTATTAACTCCACTTCAGAGGATTATTCATGCTTTATTAATCCCTTATAAAGGATAATTAAAGGCTCAGTGTCAAATCAACAGTAATCTTTGCAGTCTTATCTAAAAGTCAAATTCCTGTAGTTTAAACACCGCTGAATAACAGGAGAGTCAAAATACACTTAGAAATGAATACAATTAAATACAAACTGCATAAAACAACAACAGAATACAAATTAATAAAGTCATTTATGTTCCTGTTTAGAATATACCTGAGCCTTTAATGATCATTTATGAGGGATTAATAAGGCATTAATAATCCTCACTTTAGATCACAAAACTGCATGAAGTGGAGTTAATAAAGCATTTATTATTAACTATTATTATACGCCTGAATAATACGATTTATACATGTTAATTTCAATAGTTTATTAATCATTTACTTAAGCATTCTGAATTATCTTAAAATAGCATCAACTATTTTAATTGAGATCTCTGCATTATCTGAAATAATGCAATACTTTATTAAGTAATGAAAAAATAATCATTAACAAAGTATGAAACACACTTAAGCACATTATAAATGTGTTTAGAAGTCAAGATTACAGCATGTGTAATATGTGATAATGAACTATTTGCTAATGCTTAAATAAGTGTTAGCTACATTTCTTTTTCTCACCCTGTTGTCAGATTATTCTCCTTGTTTTAAGGAAAAACTCTCTTCATTTTGACTTCTTTCCAAAAACACCACCACGTGTTTTGCGTGTCTAGAAAATGTTTCTTGAATTACTGTTGAGATATTTGTACAAGAAACAAGACAAACTCTGAGAAAGCAGAGCATTATAGCGGTGTCATTTAAGCTTTTATTAAATGTCTTTATAAACATGAATCGAGCTGCAACTCTTAGGGTCAGATTCCCTAAAACGCTCAATTTCACTGGTCTAGAATGACTGTAAACAACATCATGGTGATGTAAGAGTGTGTGTGTTGTGTGTGTGTGTCTTCGGTTTCCTTTCATGGCTTTTTTTTTGTCCTTTCTGATAATAAAACTAAAAGCTTCACACACTGCTCTGCTTGTAAAGCTCAGTCTGTATCCACATATTTGACTCCAGATGCTTCATCAGCTTCACATTCTCAGATTTAATAATGATGAAGGGCGTCACGGTGGCACAGTGGGTAGCACAATCGCCTCACAGCAAGAAGGTTGCTGGTTTGAGTTTCAGCTGGGTCAGTTGGTGTTTCTGTGTGGAGTTTGCATGTTCTCCCCGTGTTGGCGTGGGTTTCCTCCAGGTGCTCCAGTTTCCCCCACAGTCCAAACGCATGCGCTATAGGGGAATTGATAGACTAAATTGGCCGTAGTGTATGAGTGTGTATGGGTGTTTCCCAGTACTGGGTTGCAGCTGGAAGGGCATTCGCTTGATTTCTTTCTCTTACAGCATCTGAGAGTCTTCTTGGCTGTGTTGCTCATATATAATGATGTTCATTTACACTGAGGAAGGGCGTAGGGTTGCTGAAGAACTACTGAGAGATTTCAGCTGCTGTGTGGGTTTACACCTTCCTTTCTTCATGTGTTCAATACGGTTTCCCTGAATCGTTTCATTTTATTACACAGAACTTCATTTGTAAACTTACTAGATTTGTTTTCTTTGCATATATGGATTTATTTTAGCACCTTCAAGGTTTCCGCTACATTCATTCATCCGTGGCGGGCCGCCACGCCAAAATTCATCCCGCCACGGCTACATTACAGCTTCTCATTTAAAACATTTAGTCGTGTTTTTTATAGCGGATTATAATCGCACCAAAACATATTAGAGGTAAACAGCGCAAACTTTTCTGTAACCGTAGTAGTGCTGTGCGCTATTTGTTCAAGGTGACATGCTGACTGACTCTCTGACAGACTGACTGACAGGTGCGTGAGTCTAGCAAACACCGCGTAGCTTTCAGTTAAGATGAACACAGTTTCCATAAGTATACTTTATTGATAAAGGTCAATAACTTTGCATACAATGACTTTATCTTGCTGGAGTTTAATGCCGTTTCACTTTACTTCAGGACGTGTTAATGTCGGAAAACACACTAAATCGCGCTTCAGCAGTGCTTACTGGAGAGCGCACAAGAAGATCTGCACTTGAACGTGTAAATTTGAGTGCGTGCAAGAAGTTCTGTGCACGAACAGAGGAAATCGGCGCGCAAGCAAAGAGATTCGCATGCTCGTATTACATGAATGCTATCTCGACTTGTAATGCTGCGTGTAATATTGGTCTTTAAAATAGTTGGCAGATCTGTGTAAAAAAAAAAAGTCCTGCCGCCACAGCTGGAAAAAATCCTAGAGGAAACACTGACCTTTAGAAATAGGTTTTCTCAGAAAGATGTTGACGTGTTCAATGCTTATTTTCCCCGCTGTACCTTCAACAGAAGATAGAAACTCAAAAAGGATTATAACCTCTTTAGTACATCGCTCTCAAACTCAATTCCTGGAGGGCCGCAGCTCTGCACAGTTTTGCTCCAACCCTGATCAAACACAGCTGATCCAAATAATGGAGGTGTTCAAAAAGTCTTGCCGCCTTCATCAGCTGTTTGATTGGGTTGGTGCAGAGCGGCGGCCCTTTAGGAACTGAGTTTGAGACTCATGTTCTAGCATGACAAGATCTAATATTATTCTCCCCAAGTGCATTTGTCAGAAGAGTGTGTGTGTGAATCTGTAAAGCATGAGTCTGCAGACGCCGTCAGTGGTTTAAGAGCACTTTATTGTTCATTGAGGCTACTTAAAAGTACAAAACAATGGCCTGCCAAAAGTTTGTTTTATTCCGAGGCCATGAAATGAGGGTATAATACAGATTTACAACTCATCCAGAGGTGCAGTGAACGTCTGTTCTAACGTTGGTTCTCCTGGAAGCGCACGTCCAATAGAAATCATACATATATATAATGATGGAGTGGAGAAAGATTTGTTCAATTGTCTCCAGAGACAGTCGAAAGCTCCGTTCAGAAGTGTGTCGAGACTCAGTAGCCTTCGAAATAATACACAAGTGGCTATTATTACACTACCGCAGTGTGTGTTCATAGAATAACTGTGTTCCTGCACTTTAACCTTAAACAGACAAAACTACAAACAAAAAAGATCAACTTTTTTACTCCGAGAAAAACAAAAGAGCATGATTACAATAAAGGACGAGGGAAATTAAATAGCTACATGTCATTAACAAATTAATTGTTCCTCAAAAAATACCTAGGATTTGTGTTCTCTGTACATTCGTTACGCACAGCGTAATGATGGTCTTATAGTTTCCTATATAAAAACTTTTTTTGTTGTTTTTAATTAAGTGATTTACCTAAAGCGTGTGTGTGTGTGTGTCGTAAGCACAGTGTGTGTGTGTGTGAGAAAGTGTTCTGCGCAGATATCTGGCAGTGAAATGTGTGTGTGTTTGACGGGTTTCAGAAAAATCTGAAAACCTGCGAGAGAGTTTGTGAATCTGTCTGATAATGATGATCTGAGCTGAAGGAATGTTAGCGTCTCCCGTTTCTGCAGATGTTAGCGAGTAGCTAATCTGACTATAATCCTGCAGCACGATCCCTAGCGGAGGAATGTTCTGTGTTTCCGTACAAGCGCTCAACAAATACAAGCAGCTAAGATGGCAGACTTCAAACACACACGCACGGGCACGCGCACACACACAGGCACAGAAACGCATACAGGCACACGCACCCATACACACAGACGAACACACATGCACGCATCATGAATGCACGCACCAACACAGATTTGCACGCGCACACACACATGGACATAGGGTTGCATGATACTGGAATTCGGTACCGATCGATACTGAAATTTTAAGCTCGTCCATTTCCCGCTAACATTTGAGCGCTGTTGAGCTCGTTCTTAAACAGCGCTGATTGGCCGTTGCGTTCATGAGCTCAACAGAAATGACTTTGATTGGCCGTGAAGGTCATCAGTTCACCAAACTCATCACTGTTTACTGAGTGTAACACAGATACAGGGACACTGGAGGGTTTCAGATTTGAGATTCATCAGTGGATCTCTCATATGTCAGCTTGTAGACCAGGGGTGTCTAAACTCGGTCCTGGAGGGCCGGTGTCCTGCTGAGTTTAGCTCCAACTTGCTTCAAGACACCTGCCAGGAAGTTTCTAGGATATATAATAGAAGCTTGAGGGTTGGAGCTAAACTCTTCAGGACACCGGCTCTCCAGGACCGAGTTTGGACACCCCTGTATATAGACAAACCAACTGATCGATGCGGCTTTAAAACCCTCCAGTGTCCCTGTATCTGTGTTACACTCAGTAAACAGTGGCGAGTTTGGTGAACTGATGACCTTCACGGCCAATCACAGTCATTTCTGTTGAGCATGTGAACAACAGCCAATCAGCGCTGTTTAAGAACTTGCTCAACAGCGCTCAAATGTTAGCGGGAAATGGACGAGTTTAAAATTTCAGTATCATTACAACCATACATGGACGCACATGCACGCACTAGGGTTGGGTCGATAGATGATGCTGAGCCGGCATTGCAATCAACTGCCCTGTCGTAGCAGCTCTCGCTCCACACTATACCACTGAAAACGCACATCACGTGACCACACACACTCTGGGATGCGCTCTATATGTGCACATCTGAGTCTGAGCTCCAGCTTTGAGCACTAAACCCCAGAGAGTAGTGCAGGTCGGACAGTTTATCAAGGATGTACCGCTGGATGGCGTCTCACTATAGTTGTTAAACGTGATATTTAATTAATCTGGTCTCCATCTAACGACTCTTCGGTCTTTTCTATCTATCAGGTAATGTGTCACTGCTTCAGTCTTTCACGCTTGTACTTAGTCATTTTAGTGAAAACCTCAGACACTGCTGGTCGGTTTACGTTTGGCTAGCTAAAGCAATCTACTCCCGGGAGGGGGTAGAAATCAGGGGCTATGAGATTTACTTCTAAAAGGAAGTTGAAATTGGGGGGGCATCTAATTAGAGCTGTAAAGCTTAACTTTTTGATCTTAGGTGAAACGTCCAATAGATTAATAGGTACCGAAAAAGTCCACAGAGAGGGGGGGTGATCACCAGATTGGGGAAGTCCCAGAGTAAAGTGAGAAAATATGATACAGCGGTGTTTTGGAATATGGAAAATCTGTCTCGACGCGGTTTTCATATTATTTGTTTTTATTTTCTAATTCTTGTCTCGTTCATGTAAAGCACATTGAATTGCCGCTGTGTATGAAATGTGCTATATGAATAATCTTGCCTTGGTTCCTGTTGGTTGTGCACCTTTTAACCAACCAAGTTTGTCGACACCATTATAACGACTCAGATCACGCTGACTATCCATGACAGAGTCCCGCGGAAAAAGTGACTGACAGGTGGTAATTTGTGTGTAACTTATCTTTATTATTTTATGATTTGGTTATGGGTAAAACAAAGACCATGCTGGAGAGTTGAAACAGTAGGCTACAAATAATTCATTTGTTATTAATTACTCATAAATAATTAATTCACCACCGCCTACGACGGCATCGTCCATCGCGATGTTTCACATTAGACATCGTACAATGCCAAATTGGTTGACATCGCCCAACCCTAGCATGAACACTCACCCACCACGCATACACACAGACTTGCACGCACACATGAACAAGGATGCACATGCATGCATGCACGCACACACCCAGCCACCGCGCAGACACACACACACACACCTACATGCATGCGCTTGCCGTTGTTCTGCAGATTGTCAGCGCTCCAGCAGAGCTGCTGCTGCAGTTTGGGTCATGCGTCCTCTACCACCCCTTAACAACTATACAAAAGCCCAGCGTTCATATATAGACGGCCTGTCCCGAGGCGGATCTCTCTGTATCTGGCAGCTTCCACCATCAATAATGAATAGAAGATAATAATATGGAGTACAACTGTACCAGCAGTAAGTTTATCTAGGACTGTTACTGACAAAAATAAAGTCAAATCTGAATAAAGAGAGAGAAGTAAAAGTATTACGATTGAAATGTCTACACAATAATAGATACCAGCTATTTTAAAAACATGCACGTACAAGCACTAGCTTAACCTTAAACCAGCTACTCTACTCAAACCACAGTGCCTGGAGGAAATAACCAACAAACGAACGAATGCAAAACGAGAAGAATGCCCACGTCTGCCGCAGTCCCGCACCGGACAGAGAAATGTCAAGCGTGAGATCCAAAATAATAAAATAACATCAGCTTTCTCCCATAAACACGAGCGCTTCCTGCTAAAGTGATCACTTCCTGTTTGCGTGAGCCATTTCTGAACATCCAACTAGTGTGTGTGTGTGTGTGTGTGTGTGTGTGTGACACTAAACTGACACGATCTCCATCCATCCATAGTGCAAAATCAGTCCAGGCCCTCGGCTTTCGTTTCTCTGTCTTTGTTTGTCTTCAAGTATACACACACAGAGTCAGGCTCGACTGGGAGAGAGGGAGAGTACGCCACAGACAGAACGGCTTGCAATGGCTTGTGGGTAAAAAAAGGTTTGCATCAGCGGTTTCTTTGGTATCTGAGGCAGATGGTTAGATCATATCTGGCTGATTTCTTTTCTTTTAAATCTCAAGAACCAAACAAACAAACAAACAAAATAAAAGCTGTCTGTAAAGATATGGGCGTCCCATAATGCAACAGCCAAGCTAAAAAAAAGTATACTAGCATACTTAGAAAAGCAGTAAAATAAGCAGATTTGGAGAGTTAAGGAGCTCGTCCTGGTGGTATGTACATTAGCGATACGTCAGCGCTGCTTATCATGCGTGTGTGTGTGTGTGGTCCTGTTTTCAAGACACCAGGGACGGGGAGTGATTGTGGTTCACCATGTGTGTGTTTGGAGAGGCGTCCGGGGAGCTGGAGCTGCCTTTAGCCTTGATCTGCAGCCACGTTTCCCCCAGAGCCTTGGCGAAGTGGTCGTCCACCGATCCGGTGATGGACACCGAGTTCGTGACGGGCTCCGGCTCCTTGTAGTTCTTGCCCAGACTGCGGCGGAAATGCTCCTCGATCACAGGGTCACAGGCGGTGTTCGCTAAAACACAGAGAGAGGAATAAGATACAATAAACACAGCTTTAGTGGAGATGCAGGATGCTTCGTATAACACGCACAGACACTAAACACAACACTAAAGGTCTGAGGGGTGTTGCACAAAAGCAAGATCAGGGAATAGGTGGATCTATCACAGCTGAATTTAGCTTCGACTCAGGCCCCGTTTACACTAATACATTTTAGTTTTAAAGTGAAAACGATCTGCGTAAACACTGGCATTTCACCTAGCGTTTCTGAACAGCTCTCCGACCACACACACACACACACCCTCTGGCATGTGCTCCAGCTTATGCAGACGTCTGAGCCCCAGGCAGTCAGCGGGTGCTTTGAGCACACCTCCACAGATGTGAGCAGCGCAGCTCAGACAGTTCATCAGGGATCTACCGCTGGATGTAGTCTCACTATAGTTAAATATGATTAATTAATTAAATTAATTCATCTCGTCTCTATCTAATGACTCTTTGGTCTTGTGAATCTATCACTTGTTCTCAGGTATAGTTTTGGCTGAGATCAGAGATGAGTTCATATATTAATGTCGCCGCGTACACTGACTGATCGATTGCCTTTATTTCCTATAATGTATAAACTTATTGTACGGTATACTTTTATAATGGCCATTATTGATTATTAAACTGATATTCAGCAATAGAGAGGGTGTGTTTCATATTTTCAATCAAAATGAAAGGAGGCAGTGATGTTATAGGCTCTGTTACAGTGAAGATGACGCTCATATAAATATGCAGCTACACGACGCCTCAACATTTTGGTGTTTAGTTAAGTTGTTAATACCAAAATTAAAATAGCAGTTCCTCATTTCATGTTTTAATTGTATTGTTAATAGAGTGAAACAGCGTATCCAGGATGATGTGAATGAAGTTATACAGTACACTGGTCTCTTTGGAGATTTACCCGACGTGTCCTCTGGAGGTTGTTTTCCATATCAAACTTGCAAAGTCTGAACTTACAAGGAGAGGAAGCAGGACTGAACTGTGTGCACTTAACATAGAGAAAAAGCCCTAATCAGATGGCGAATGTCTGCAGCTCTGCCTCCGTTTTCAGAGGTCTCCATTTCCCTCATCCACACTGACACAGAGCAGCAGTGCTTAAAACCAAAGCGGCCTCTTTAGCGTTTTCAAAACGCTCCATTTTCAGGGCTCGAAAAACTCCAGGGTAGTGTGGACAGATGGCGTAACCGTAGCAAAACGTAAGCATTTTAAAACTAAAACATCAGTGTAAATGGGGCCTTAGACTTGTTTAAACTGATTTAACACCTATAACACAATATTTCATTGACTTTTTAAGGCCTAAACTTTTGTTTTAAAAATTTAAGACATTTAAGACACGTGTTGATCTTTAACGTGTAAATAAAAAAAAATAAAAAATGGTTTCATGGGATGACGCAGTGGCGCAGTAGGTAGTGCTGTCGCCTCACAGTAAGAAGGTTGCTGGTTCGAGCTTCGGCTGGGTTAGTTGATGTTTCTGTGTGGAGTTTGCATGTTCTCCCTGCGTTCGCGTGGGTTTCCTCAAGGTGCTCCGGGTGAATTGGGTAGGCTAAATTGTCTGTAGTGTATGCGTGTATGGATGTTTCCCAGAGATGGGTTGCAGCTAAGTAAAACATATGCTGGATAAGTTGGCAGTTCATTCCGCTGTGGCGACCCCTGATTAATAAAGGGACTAAGCCGAAAAGAAAATGAATGAATGAATGAATGTTTTCATGGTATTGTGATTACTTAAGGCACAGAGGTCAAACTCAGTTCCTGGAGGGCCGCAGCTCTGCACAGTTTAGTTCCAACCCTAATTAAACACACCTGATCAAACTAATGGAGTTCTTCAGGCTTGTTTGACACCTACAGGTAAGTGTGTTGGAGCAGTGTTGGAACTAAACTGAATTAAGGGATGATATTGTGATAAGTCTTTGACACGTTAAAACAATAAAAAATAAAAGAAATGATCTACCACAGGAATAACATATAATGTTAGCGGTTTTAAAACCAGGATTTTCCAAACTGCGATAAACCTTAAAACCGGTTATCATCCCAAGATACTGACATCAAGATTGAGTCGGTATTAGACAAGATCAATACCACAGTAGAGGATGCTGCAGAGTTCAGCGATGATGGCGTGAATGTGTATTGTCTGTGGTGATGTGTTTGTGGGTCAGTATTCCTGCTATACTCACAGTTGGAGGCTCTCCTGTAGCTGGCGCTCAGGCCGGGGGAGCAGCCGTTGTGGGAGCCGGTGCAGTGGCTGAGGTTACAGTTACGGTTGTTCGCTGGAGCACAGGTGATCACAGAGGGCCGGTTCTGAACACACACACACAGATGCACACAGTCAGAATTATTAAACCCTCCAGTTAAATTATTTATTTCAGATTTTTCCCCCCAAGCTCTGTTTAAAAGAAATAAGCCTACAGAATACAGGGAGAGAGAGAGAGAGAGAGAGAGAGCGAGAGATTTGAGTTTATTGCCATACCAGCTTCTTCAGCTATGTCATGGCACTTTTTAAACATCACTTTTCTATAATTACATGATGCAGAACAGTGTAGTTTATTTCAGTGCTTCTTGTACATTCTGAGACCCACTTTATATCGTATATCAATCAGGCAGTGAAGATCAGTGATTATTATAGAAAACCTTAAACTAGAAGCTACTGAAAGTTAAGTCCTCCTGCATATACTCTATTATAAGACTGAAAGGAGCTTTTCAACAGTGAGTGTAAATAAATGCAGAGGTGTGTGTCTGTACCTGCTGGCGCTCCACAGGGCTGGCAGTAGGAGAGATGCCCATGCTGCGGCTGGAGTCCATGTTTTTGGTCAGTGCGAGTGGCTGGTCCAGGGCCAGGCTGGGCATGTAGAGATGATGCCCACCAACCAGACTCATGCTGGGGGCCACCATACGCTCGATGGGGCTGCGGCTGCGCTCCCGGGGGTCCTTGCGGTAGTCCCCGTTGGCAGGCTTTCCTCTGGAAGAGAAACAAAGGAGGGATTGTAGTGAGTAGGGATGGGACCATAACTGGCTTCAGGGTTTCTGAAAAGGCAACGCTTTAAAACTGGTAACATTTTCTGTTATGCTGTTCCTGAAGTCAACATTATTAGCCATGTACACACTACCTGACAAAAGTCTTGTCGTTGATCCCAGTTGTAAGAGCAACACATAATAACTTGACTTCTAGTTGATCATTTGGAAAAGTGGCAGAAAGTGGATTTTTCCCATGAATCATCTGTTGATCTGCATCCCAATCATCACCAATACTGCAGAAGACCTACTGGAACAGCATGGAGCCAAGATTCTTACAGAAATCAGTCAAGTTTGGTGAAGGAGAAATCATGGTTTGGGGTTTCATTCAGTATGGGGGCGTGCGAGAGATCATTTCATATAAGACACTTCTGATACCAGATGATCAACTAGAAGTTATTATTTGTTGTTTCTAAAACTTGGATAGGAGACTAGACTTTTGTCAGGTAGTTTATACACACACACACACACACACACACAATTTGTACTCAGCTAGTACACATACATTTAGTAAATACAAACTTTTATCTTGGATGTGATTTATAGTTTGACAGCACTAATAACATTAGTAAATGAGCCCGTTTAGCAGAGCCCACACATTAAGTAGACAATATTTAAATAATATCAGATGATATGCTGAGTTCATTTATAGATTATACTTTTAATTTAAAGTACTAAATATGTTGTTTTATATATTTTTTATTTACATAATATATATTACCTGTTGTTTTTTTAGTTGAATTTACACAGTTTTGACCAGCAGGTGTCCTTAGCATGTGCTGTTTCGAACGCTTCAAAATAGTAATTTCAAATAGTTTTGTCGCAATTTGTTCAATTGTTTAAAAAAAAAAAGAGCTTAGTTTCTCCCATCGCTAGTCAACACTACTAGCGTTCAAGCACTAGTTTAGCAAGTAATCTGCAGTGTTTCAATGACAGTTTTGTTCCATTTGCTCTCACAACTCTACATTAGCTCAGATCGCTGCTTACAAAAGGCCTTTTCCCTCCGCCAACCTCCTTTCCTGTTTTTCTTTTCCCTCTTAAAAGAATAGACACACACACACACACACACACAGAAAAGCCATCCACCCTTCCGGAAGGATCGCTCTCCTGCTGCCAGCAGTGCGGGGGCCCAGCGAGGGGCCAAATGCAGCATTGAAAGGGCTTCATCTGTGCTGCGCAGGAAGAGAACAGAACTTAATACCCTTCAGCGGCACAACAGAGCCCAACAACAGCCACTGAAACTATAATCAGGTATTTGAAGGAGATGCTTTCAGTGCACAATCTGTGAGTTTGAGGAGCTTCGACCACCTTCAGGAGGAGAAACGCTAAAGATTAACTACAGTCTCGGCTTAAAATGAACAACACTGAAATTGAGAACAGAATAAGATGTCATGGGGACTAAAAATAAAAGGTGTTCTTTAATTGTTCATGTTTTACCAACTTAACACTTTCTTGATTCAATGTTTTATTAATTTTTTTTATTAACCTGGATTTTCTTTTCTATTTTAATTTTCGTGGACTATTAAAAGCACAAAACGCTGAATATGAGAACAAAACAGAATAGGAAAAGATTTTAAAGGGATTAAAAATAAAAGGTGTTTAACTTTAATCAATTATTGTTGAAGAATAATTAAGGTTTATTTATTCTTTTTACTTACTAAATGTTCCTGACTCAATGTTTTATTTATTTTTTATTTACCTGGATTTCTTTTTCTATTTTAATGGACTCTTACTTTAAGTTTTATGGTAAAACTTAAAGTAGAAAATGCTGAATATGAGAACAAAACAATAGGATGTCACAGGGACTAAAAATAAAAGGTGCTTAACTTTAATCAATTATTGTTGATAAATAATGAATATAATTGCTCAAGCTTTCTATTACTAACTTTACATTTCACCATGAAGAACTTAAGAAAAGAAATTAAATTAATTCAGGTAAATAAAAAATAAAATCTAGAAAGATTTAAAAAAATAAAAAACACTGGATTTTGGGGGAACAAACTGAATAGGAAAAGTGTTTATAAGCCCTAAAAAATAAATATTATAATAATTTGTTGATGATTAATAAATGTGTAAAATTATCCATGCTTTCTATTGCTAACTTTAAATTTTATCATAGAAAATGTTTAAGAAAATTAAAAATAGAGAAAAAAATACAGGTAAATAAAATAAATAAATAAAAATATTCAATCCATAATAATATAAACAGAAAACACTGAATTTCACAACAAAACAGAATGTGAAAATTGTCATAGGGCCTAAAATAATGTTAGACTTTTAATAATTGATTGAATTGAATATGAATTTGTTTAATTATTCATGTTTCTTTATTACTAACTTTTCTTTTCCTGGATTTCTTTTTCTATTTAAATTTTAATGGACTATTACGGTCAAATTTAAAGTAGAAAACACTGAATATCAGAACAAAACAGAATAAGATGTCATAGGGACTAAAATAAAAGGTGTTTAACTTTTAATCAATTATTGTTGATAATTAATGAATGTTTAATTACTCATGCTTTCTATTACTAACTTTACATTTCACCATAAATAGCACAAGAAAATAAAATAGGGAAAAGAATAATTCAGTTAAATAAAATAAAACACTGAATTATAAAAAAAATGAATAGAAAAAGTATGTTCAAAGGCCCCAAAAAATTATAAAAATATTATAATAATTAGTTGAAGATTAATAAATGCGTTTAATTATTCATGCTTTCTATTGCTAACTTTAAATTTCACCATAAAAAGTGTAAAAATACAGTTAAATAAAATAAACAAACAAAAACATTGAATCAATAATAATTTAAATAGAAAACACTGAACTTGAGAACAAAACAGAATATTAAAAATGTCAAAGACCTTAAAATAAAACTGAAAGCTTTTAATAACCTATAGTTAAAAGACTTACGAATGTTTCATTATAACTAACTTTTACATGTTACCACTAAATAAAAAGGGCTGAGCATGTTGAGCGTTTTCCACCTTCAGAATTTACTCCAGTCTCAGCTGCGATCCTTGTTGAAATTGTCTGTTACTTGGCAACGCAATTGGCAGGAGAAGCATCCGCAAGTGAACGGTTACGTCTACCGGAAATTACTGTCCTCACAACAACTAATGGAAAGCAGTGGAAGGAAATCTGTCTTACTGTCAGAAACTACTCCTTCACAATCCCTTCCTCTGCGAGATCAACCTTTACCATACACACACACAAACACACACAGTTTACACATTTACTAAAGAAGTTGAGATATAATGACAGCACTACAGTAGACTGATTTAAAACGTCTCCAAGTAAACAGCAGGCTGTTATTGAAAACAAATGTGTTTTGTGTGTACGTTTGATCGCTGAGCTGCTGGCATTATAAAAATGTTCACACTTCATTCAATCAGTCAGTTTACACCTTATAAGCTTGATTTTAGTTTGCTTTTATATGTTCATAAACTACTGTAGTGTTTAAGGGCATCGAGTGGATCATCAGGTCTGCAATAAAGTCGTTTCTTTGTTCATTTAAAGTTGGCTTATTGTGAACTTGCTTTTCTACATTTATTTTATAATTAGGACTAAGGATGCTCCAATCAATCGGTCGATAATCACTGTTAATGACTCGATTGGTACTCTCTGATCCAGCCAATCTCATGAACGGATCACAAGTGTTATGAGTTTACAAGCAGAGAAAGACACAAGTGCGCACCCGGGTTATATATCCAGGTTACAAGCTACAACACATGAACGGGGTAAACGATGTGTGGGGGGCGTGAGCGATCACAGCAGCTAAAATACATACAGATGTGGTGTGACCACTGTTTATGCATGCTTTTGGCGACTTATGTAAGTGATGGTCTCTTTGTTGCAAGTGCAACCTTTGTATATCCAGTGTTTTGAGCTGCTGTGAAGCAAGCAGAGCGATCGCCCCTATCTAGTGTCCATCTGAATGATCTCTTTTAGAAGCTCCGCAAGTCTCCCACAAACTCATAGTGGCTCCGTGATACCCGCAATTTAGTTAAAAAAAAAAACAGAAGTGATGACGCCGAGAGTGAATGGGCAAGATAAGAGATCGCGAGAGTCACAGTGATGGTCTAAGCCAGTGGTGTCCAAACTCGGTCCTGGAGGGCCGGTGTCCTGCATAGTTTAGCTTTAACTTCCTTCAACACACCTCCCTGGAAGTTTCTAGTATACCTAGAGACAGCTTGATTAGCTGGTTCTGGTGTGTTTAATTGGGGTTGGAACTAAAATATGCAGGACACCGGCCCTCCAGGAGGGTTTGGACACCCCTGGTGTAAGCATTACATTTATTCGGTTAAATGAATAGAGCAGTAATCACTGCAAATCTTAATTGCAAAAATTAATTTATTATTTCTAAATGGTGTAAGAGACACATTTAAAGGATTATATGCAGCATCCTTAATTTATTCTCTTAGGTAAGGTGAGATCCCTAATTAAGTATGATACTTAGAGGGGAAAATGTGATTTATGCATTATAAAGCTTCATCAGAATCAGTACTCGCTATGGTGATCAGCCGATACAGAGGAATCAGTACTCTGTACCGGCTGCAAAAATCCTGATCAGAGCATCCCTAATTAGGTCAAAACTTTACATTTAAATTATCTAATCTATTATTCATAAATTAAATCTGCCCTTGAATCAACACACAGAAATGTTGCTATGAATGCATTAGACTTTTACAATGTTTAATAGGACAGTTTTACATTGTTTACGCTAAGGCTGAACTAGATATCGTTAGAGCATCTATGTCGCACTGTGTATCACATCACAGGATTAAATCATTTATTAAAGATTAAAAGATAATAAAGATATTATTATATTAAATTATTTTTACAATGATGACCATGCTATTTTACATTTGATCGTTCAATTTCTGCACTTGAATACAGTTAGACTCTGCAGAAAACAAAGCACTGTTTATTTATGTTTGCTTGTAATTTATTATAACTTATGCAGATCTACTGTATAGAAAAGGACCATCTCAGTCGTTCTAAATGAATGAAATCTTTCCAAATAGAGCTGTTCAAATCAGCTTGTCAAATTATATTCATATCGCAAAATGTATTGCAGTAAAACAAAATATCGCAACGTCACAATATCCTGCAGCCCACGTTTACACAACAAAAACCAACCAAGAAGTATTAAGTACTGTAAAGGATGTGCATCTTTAAAGTTTTGGACTTTAATAACCGTCTTGTACTTGAGAAAGCCAGACTTGATGTATTAGGAGTGACATGGGGGTGGAAAGGAGGGTGATGATCTAAATGAGTAATAATTTACATATTTTAACTATTCATTTCATACTGTATATCATTTTGAGTGAATGTCCAATCATCCAGCCTTAAGGTACAAAACCATCTAGTCATTTCAAACAAAAAAAATATATAAATAAATTAATTATATGCACACAACGGCAGCTTTCATGCCATGCTCATGTTGGACACGGATCTGCAATTGTAATAGAAAGTGACTTCAGTGCTTCATGCATTATTACTATTATCAGTAATTTAGCTAATGTGATGCACATGTAAACACAGGAGTTCAGACATCATAATATCAGCAGTAAGGTCAGATCTGAGAGAATATTGAGAGAAACCTGCTGAAAGCCTCTTCAATAAAGATCCTTCAAACACAAACAGCAAAGAGTCCCTTTCTTCCTCCAGATCTTTCAGTTCTCTGCTATTCCTCTCAGATGTCAGCTAAAACCTTCTGGCAATTTTCCTTGAGTGCTCTCAAGACCATTTGCTTCAAGAAAATATATTTCCCAATTCTGTTTAAGATTATTAAAACCACCAGCAGCTCTGCAGTGGCCCGAGATCCACAATTCTGCATGACATTAGAGAAAATGGACATGGCAATACTTTTGGTTTGTCTGCAACATGTAAGAATTTAATTTCACAAGATGACATCACTATCTGGATGCAATTCATCATTTTAGATTGATTATTTTTGTAGGGGAGCATCTGCATAAAATATAATAATCAAAATGACAAGCACAGACGAATACAATGAACAAAGATACAAATTAAATGATCCACGTTTTATGGTTTTCTGTAGAATCTAACAGTATTGTGGTAAAGAAATTCATTTTTATGGTCCTTACTGTATAAATAAATAAATAAATAAATACACTTGATCTGTTAAAGCTTTAAACCATTTAACTTATTGACCTAAATTAGCTGTCGCAGGTCTTAAAATTCACATCCAGATTAAAATCTTTCACTCTATTAGGGTCAAACTTTACGACGACCCCACAAATCACATGTTCTGAAGTGTGGTGGCTGGTTATTAGAATCCCAACTCAACATTGCAGATCTTTCGATGTGACTATTGCACTACTGACTATATTCATACATTGAGATATCGATGCTGAAACGATATACTGTGCATATGTAAACGTGTTGTAAATCTGTGTTTTGATGAACTCATGCAACAACCCAAACATTCAACACATGGGTTAAAGCACACTACATAAGCACATGAAAATCAAAGACTTGACCAGCATAATTCTCAATATCACTTTAAGTAATTTGCCCACTCGTAGCACTGTGCCAGTAACACATAACGTTGTATACAAGGCAAAAAAAATAAAATTCGACATGTGAGTCTGTGTCTACAATAGTTGTGATACAATTCTTGTTTGTTTTTAGAGTTGTATTAAAGGTTGTAGTTGTAAATGTCTATGCAGTGATATATACTGATGAATATGTAAGATTATTTAGTAAATATGGAAATATGTACAGTAATATATTTGTGCATGTACATTAGATCAGAGGTCCTCAACCACCGGGCCGTGGAGCGGTTCCAGTCTGTGGATTAATTGGTACCGGGCCGCACAAGAAATCATTAATTATTTCTGTTTTACTTATTATATATTAAGCCTTTTATTCAGAAAAATGACCGTATTCTCTCGGTTACATCTCAGTCACTTGAGTGCCCAAATTTAACCAACAAGCAGCAAAATAAGTAAGAAACAGACGTCTCTGAAAAGTTTCTCTGCAAAGGGGAAAAGGCCCAAACTGCCAAGGAATAGATCCGAAGCCCATTCGTCAACAAATCGGGTGTATCCACAATGGCTGTGCAAGATCAACTGCTGGAGATCACAAATGACGGCGGCCTTTTGGGGCCGTTTGCATATGGCATATTTTCTTTTCTAGAGTTTGCATAAGTTCATTGTTTCCAATAGAGGTGTGACAGTACCAAAGACGAAACTGATGAACTCGTACAAACAACTGAACAACAGTCTAAAAATTACTACAGCTAAATTAATGGGGGACAATATTAATTAAATTTGTAATAAATAGGAAAAAACATTACTAATATGTAAATACGTGCTGCTCTTTCCTCTCAAAAACAAAATAAACTGAATAAAAAAATGAGAAAACAGCAAGCCAGAAAGCCTCTTATATAGCCTAATATACTCTGGTTATGCGAGTTTGAATTAAAGGGTCAGTTCACTAAAAACAATTAAAACTATCATCACTTACTCACGTTTGATTTGTTCCAGATTAGATTATTTTTTGTTAAACAAATGAAGATATATTAAAGATTGTTGAAAAACCTGTAACCATTGACATCCATACTATTTCTTTCTTCAACTATGGATGTTAATGGTTACAGGTTACAAGTCAGTAAATGACAATTTCATTAATATCTTAGCATGACTCAGTACAAAACTTCATTACAAGTGTTTAAACATTGGCAATAAAAAGAGTGAAAGATATAAAAATAACTGCTCTCTCTTATAAATACTTAAGTGCTCTGATCAATGAAGGAGCCCATTGTGCATTTCAAGTCAAGGTCTTGGGTTTGGTAAAACAATTAGTGAAATGAACTGCAGCATCTTAAACTAGTTCTCCCACAAAAACCTACTTATTCAAGTCAATGTACAAGAACCACATGCAAACCTTCCTACTTTCACCTTTATTATAATTATGAGTTTGACTAAACAACAAATAAATAAGTGAATAGTCGTCTTTTATACTAGTGCAGTATGAAATAGGAGTAGGGTGGGCGGTCTGATTTAGACTTTATAGAAGTGATGTGAACTCCGCAAGACTCACTTTAGTCACAGATGCAGGCCAATAAAACCAGGGACATTTTCTCATAATTGCATTTCATAGCCGCGCGGCAAAACCTCACGATCTTGGCAGGAGGATTTCTCTCTCATTTCTCCTTCAAGTCGCTGGACGCTCGCCCACAAAGATACAGGAAACATCTGGGAGAAATCAAGGCGAGGAAGGCAGAACCACAGGATGCAAACAGTGGAAATACTTCATCTGATAGTATTCACACTGCTCAATATCACACCCATTTACAGCACCAGAAACAAATAATTACAACTTTTGCTTTAACATGGGTTAATGTTTTAATGTTGAGGATGTTTTCATCCCATCTTTTGAGTCTTAATGTGGCTACAACTTTCTCTGTGTTTCAGTAAATGGAGATTTTTGCTGACAAATCTTATTTTGACACATATTTTGGAAAAATGCAGTGAAAATTTGCAAAAACAATACACTATGGGCAAATTTACTCCTTTTGGTTATGTCTGTGGCTGTTTTTGCCCCTTTGACTTCTATTATAATTACATTTACTGACTGCAAAGCCATGACATAATCACGCATTCTCTATTGTTGCTGTTTTTTTATGTTGGGAAGCAATAAAATGTGTAATTTTTACCATTGATAAATAAGCACGCCCCATTTCAAAAATGAATATTTTTATACATTTATAATATTTTAATACATACTGTTCAAAACACTTAAACAACACAAAGTAACTCCAAGTGTTCTCTTTATTTATTTATTTGAGTAGAATATTTTGATATTTGAACAGATTCATTATCCAGATAAATTTATTAAAAAATAATATTTTAGTCAAATGGGAAACCTTTATAAATAGAAAGAATTCATTTAAATTCATGCAAAATGTAGCATTATATATATATATATTTTTTTTTTCTCTTGATTTTTGCTTTTTTGGAAATTATTTAATAATTTCCCCTAACATATAAAGTTGGGCTACTAGTTTTTGGAACCATTTTCATAAGTTATTTTGTTAGATAAGCTCCAGATTTGGCTTTAATACTGACTAATCTAATGTATATGCACAAATACAATATTGTAAAGCTTCCTATTGATCTTATTCTTCATTGCAGAAGTGCGCTCGTTTTTTGCGATTGTTTTAGAACTTCCAATTCAGTTGCCTATGGGAGAAATGACTAGGAATAATAAACGGCAGAAAATGATCAAACTTCATGCTCCACAAACAAGTGTTTGCATGACTTTACAGACAAAGTAGAATAATATAATAATCAAGCACTCAGAGCGAGCTTTTAACCTCTAAAAATGAATGGAAGAGAATGAGAGCGGAAGTCTCGAGCCAAAAAGAGTCAAATGGCTGCGCCCGCTCATACGCGGAGAATAAGGTGAATAGTACAGTGGTTTCCAAAGTGGGGGTACAATACCAGGTTGGGGGACAATAACAGGAGGTCGCTTGGTGATTTCCAAAATCAAATAAATTTTATTAAACTATTAGAATTACCATATATTAACCATAACACACAGAAGATAAAAACAGTAGTTTTTAATAGTAAAACAACAACATGAAAAAGAAAAGCCATCAGCCTTTACATTATTATTACTATTTTCTTTATAGGATTGGTGTGTTTACATTAGATTAACACAGTGAAAGCGTCAGCTACAGCAGATTGATTTTATAGCACCAGGTTAAACTCTGACACCTTTATGTCAATTAAATATATTAAAAATAAATACAGGCCACAACTGAACATTGAGAATGATCTCCAAAACTAAACCAAGAATAGACTTGTGCTGAAAACATCGTGTCCACCAGTCTCATTAGCTGAGGTTAAAATTAAACAAATTAATAAATGACTATAAAAATGATATGGTTGTTGGACTGTTTTTTGTGTTGTCAATATGCTTGTGTCTATATAGGATTATTGTTGTGTGTGCAACATTTGAATATTTTTGACCACCTCTAAATATTTAGGGGGGGGTCGAGTCACTGGCATTGTTATGGGCTGAAAAGTTTGGGAACCCCTGCTATAGAAAATAATTAAAATGAGAGATTTGTGAGGGGTGCACTCATATAAGCGGAGCACATTATATAAAATATATAAATAACGTATTTAAAAATTGCAATATAATCACAGAAAAACTAAATATTGCAATGCCAGATTTTCCCAATATCGAGCAGCCGTAGTTTATTTATCGCATGAGCTAATTAAACGGTTGTACTTCTGTTCATTAATTCATTCATTCCCACAGTTGTGCATTTAAAATGTGGTTACTGAAATTACATTCTGGCACACTGATTATTTCAGGCTGTCGTGGTAAAATCAGCAGCCAAAAAGGAAAATGTCAGCTTCAGAGTTTGGATGCACAAACACACCGTGTGTGATCAGTTTAAAGCGTTTGGCTAACTTAAGACTGAACTACTTTGACAAATTACAATCCAAACACAAACGAGCCGCTCCTGTGTGTGTTTATATATAAAAGTTAGCAGAAAAACATTATTTCATAATCCCTGACCACGCTGGCGGTGCCTTTTTTTTTGGCTGGCCGTGGATGCATGAGAAAGACGCAGTTTCCAAGTTCCCAGCAGGAACACACACAGGCCGCCGTGGATTATTCCCAGATCCAGGAGAACCTAGCAAATCAGACGGCTTTCCTTTAGGCCTGTGCGATACTGAAGAAAATGCTTTATGCAATAATCAGTATGCAATACTTTTTAAACTCTTATAGGGCCAGGTAAACTCTGCAAACATATTTATTATTTCTGAGCAGTGTTTCGTAAAAATCTGTGGATTTATGTGGAATGATTTGGAGAGCGTAGGAGCTAAAAACTACACACAAATACCAAAATACAAATCGACATATTTATGTGTAATGATTTTGAGAGTGTAGAAGCTGAAAACTGTATACATAAGTAAAAAAACAACAAATAAAAAAGATTTGTGTGGATTTATGTGGAGTAGTAGTACTGGCAGTAGAATTTAGTAGCAAGAAGTAGTAGTAGTTAGTAGTAGTTGAAGTTAGTTAGTAGTTGCAGCTGATAGTAGAAATAGCAGTAGTAGAATTTAGTAGCAAATAGTAGTAAGTAGAAGTTATAGTTAGTTAGTAATTGCAGCTGATAGTAGTAGTAGTACAATTTAGTAGCAACTAGTAATAAGTAGTAGTAGTAGTAGTAGTAGAAGAAGTTAGTAGCTAGCAGGGGTTGAACGACTTAAGATTTTTCGTAGTCGACTTTTATGTTATCAAAGTCGAGTCGATTAGTCGCTGGTGACGTCATCAATAAAACACAAGATGCAAATGTTTTCCAACATGCCACAATTTGCAATTTATTTGCAGGAAAGATATATTGTTTATGCTGTTTGACAGCTCATAACACGCTGCATAAACAATGCAACATTACCAACGACTCTTTTTAGTGCAAAACAAACGCACTGTCAGCACTTTCATTTCGTTAATGCAACATTAGCACCCGGGCTAATTTTACTGCTAAATAAATGCAGTAAAGTCAGTCAACACACTCATCACTGCACGTACTACTAATGTAACAACAGATATTTTAGTGCGGAAGTAATGCATACGTTGTCAGCACACAAATTCATGTGAAGTTATTTAATAACAACATACCACACGGAAGACAAAGAATATAACATTAAGCCTTATTACACTGTCAGAGACTTGCTCAGACGTACATTTTAGTTTCTGCGTGCTTCATGGTTCATTCACAAAATATGTCACATCATCTATGCTTCGCAGAGGACAACAGCCAATCGCATTACTTTTCCAGAGTTGCATACACATGATTGGCTAGCATCGGCTGTAGGGTATTTGCATGGAGCGATCTAACTGGTGATCTAAACTGATGACTTAAAGTTCACTCAAAGTTCACATGAACCTTAATAAAACGCTGACAAAAGAATAATAACATTATATTAAAATTACTTTAAATAATCGGAGGGCAGTTTCACCTTCATGTGTAAAGGTGCCATGTAGTTCCAGTCAAACCACGTGATCTGCGCAGAGCAACTAGTCAATCAAAAAGATTCATGGCAGAGCATTAAAGTCGACCAGTCAACTAGTCAGTGCAACCCCTAGTAGCTAGTAGTAGTAGTAGTTAGTAGCTAGTATTAGTTGTTAGTAGTATGCATATGGCCATACACACATTTGTAATATCATGATAATTTTGATATACTGCACAGCTCTACATTTCTTGCACACGTCTATACAGGAACAAACAAATAAAATAAAAGTATGGAATTTGGTAGTTGCATTTATGATCTCAACTACTGAAGCGTAGACACTATAGAAGAAACATGTTATTTTCAGTCACTTAGTGCACTAGAGGGACTCTTATTTTGGTGTCTCCAGTGGGACAAGCCGAAGCAAGCAGTGGGCTGACCGGATAAGAGGCCCTTTGTTTTCATGGAAGCAGAGAAAATGAGAAAATGGCCCCCACCCTGACTCCAAGCCCACTCCACAACAATATGTCTGCCTGAGTTTCTGCGTTTATGAGTCTTTCGTGGGATGATTCACTGCTGCTAATGAACAGTCTTATCTCTCTGTGTTCAAACTGTTTAGTCTGGCACTGACAGAGAAGAGCAGACTGAAACATACAATAACAAACACATGGACAACGTACATATGTACAACTACAGATTAAAAACAAGCATAACTAGGGTAAAACAGAATCTGTGGAGTTTTTTTGCTATTTCTGCAGAAAGTATTGCAATTAAAAATCATCAAAACAAACAAAAAAATCAGATTATGTGGAATGATTTTGGGAGTATAGTAATAGTGTAGTAAAAACAGTAACTTTTTACTTTTATTTAAGGATTTTGTTTGCTATTTGTGCGCAAAACTTTGTAAATAAATTATTTTGGAGGTATAATAACAATAATAAAATAAAATATTAAATAAAAAAAACAATAACTTAACTTTACAATGCAAATCCAATTAGATCCACTAGTTTGACAATGCAAGTCTCTCGTAAAATAGATCTACTAAAAAAATAATAATAATAATATTGTAAATAAATCATATACAGCATTCAGAAATGAGTTCTCGCTGAGCTCTCGTTTACATTCATATTTTCTACAGGATGCTTTAAAGTAATATATTTGTGCATGAACATTAGATTGGATACATTAGATTAGTACAAAAGTTACTGCATCCAAATTAAAGCTGCAAGCAGCGATGAAAGGGGCCTCGCACCCAGACTCACCCAGTGGCCTTAGGATGACAGAGAACAGTGGAAAATAATAATTTAAGCTGACGTGTGCGAAGTTTTGTGAGTTTGAGCATGTTTAGACCCTCAAAAATGAGATTCATTCTAGAGAAGAAGAAATGGAGCAATTCTAATAGGGTCTATGCATCGTATGTGCTCGCAAAAATTATTTAATAAAATTGTAACAATACATTTATATTAATTCAAGTTGTTGCATTTTTTCCCTGTTTAATCTTTTTATTTTAAGATGTTCAGTGACCAAACTCTTTATTTTAATGAATATAACCAATTTATTATGACCGAATGTATATAATTGAATAAAACTGCTTTGTTTAAATGCACCAAAATATATCGTCCACATTCACTGAGAAATTAATACAAGCGATCATTTTCAAAAGTGGGTGCACCCCTATGATGAGCACTGTAAACATTTGGGCATTATTCAATGTAATATTTATTCATTAATTTTCTTTTTGGCTTAGTCCCCTTATTTATCAGGGGTCGCCGTGGCGGAATGAAGCGCCCACTTATCCAGCATATGTTTTAAGCAGCGGATGCCCTTCCAGCTGCAACCCATCACTGGGAAATGCCTATACACTCTTATTCATTCACACTCATACACTACGGACAATTTAGCTTACCTAGTTCCCCTACAGCGCATGTGCTTTGGACTGTGGGGGAAACCGAACGAGGAAACCCACGCCAACACGGAGAGAACATGCAAACTTTACAGAAATGCCAACTTGCCCAGCTAAGGCTCAAACCAGCGACCTTCTTGCTGTGAGGCGACAGCGCAACCCACTGCACCACCACTGCATCTCAATGTTATATTACTGAAATGAATATAAAAACTGAATAAATATACTCTGACACACAAATAAATACTCAAGTTAAAAATCTGCAGATTTCTGTGTGCCTGCTAAGCCTGCACAATATATAATTTCAGCAACAATACTGGAATGTGCGTATCTGCAATAGTTACATGTTAAATTTGGATTATAATTATGATTTAAACCATTTGGGCATAAGTAATCATCACACTTTTAGCTTCAATAAAGATTAATTGTATTTATTTATACAATGAAGACACAGTAGTCAACATTTGAAGTGGATCAAAGTTGATCAAAATAAGAATGGGTGCTGATGAATAAGTTCAAGACAACTATGATTTTTTTGTGGTGGTTTTGATCCAGTCAAATGTTGACTGTACTGTATACAGTCTTAATTTACATTTGATTATTTTATTGCTGTACCTCAACACTGTTAGAAAACAAAGCACTATTTAATTTGTATGTGTGTGTTTGTTCGAATGCACAATTTTATGCTTGTCATTTCTTTTATTTTATGCATATACACACCAGATCAATTTGAAATTAAATATTCTCAAATAGAGTTGCCTAAATGATCTCAGGAACTTATATTCAAATCGCAATATTATATATAAAAAAAAAAATTGAAAAAAATAAATAAATAAAAAAATTAATCGCAGAAATACAAAATCTTGCAATGTCAGTTTTGCCAATAGACCCTTTTCACATTTCCGGGTTTCTCAGTAGCGGAATCGTCATAGTTGGGAAAACTTACAGCGCAGTGAATGGAAGAATACAACAAATACATTTTTTTACAATCTTATTTGCTCAAATAATAAAAGAAAAACTCCATGATGGTGTTATCAAGACATTCAGAAGAAGGAAAACAATAGTGTGAGACTGATGATGACAGCCAGAGGAGAGAATAACGTCAAATTTACTGTCCTGTACTTTAGACAAAGTATTAGAAACTCCTTGCACAAGGGGTAATTCGTCTACTGTGTTTTGAAGCAAAGATGATATACTACAGACATAAATACATATAAATATACACACTTAAAAAAAAATAAAATCTAAATATTAAACACTTTTACGGATTTAGGAAGGTGCTGAGCGTTAAACGCGTCATAACAGGCTTGTGAAAAGGGTCCATATCGTGCAGCCCTAGTGCCTGTCTATAACATTACTCTAAACACTCATTGACAACATTCTGTGAAAGAAATGTTTGAAATAACTTTTCCATGACTGGACAAAAGCTTATGTTGAGGAGTAGATCAGGAAGAGTTTTCCCAGCCCCCACTCGCTCTTTCCCTTCTTTAGGAAAACCTGAGCCTGTGGTGTCCGGTTTCAGCCGCAAACTCCCAACAAAAACAATCCAGAGCAGCTCTTTCACCTCCAGCCTGATCAACATTACAGGGAACACAGAGGCAAATTCATGCATTTATACACATAGTATTAGTGGTAAATGTTGAATCCTACTCAATTGTAAGTTGCTTTGGACAAAAACGTCTGCTAAATGCAATAAATATGTATGCTAAAATGTTAACATCAGTGTGTCTAAGAAAAGAAACCACCACACAGCAATACAGGGCTGCCTTATGATTGTGTAATTCCATCATAAACATTGTATTTGTTAAGAAACATCACAGAATTTGGGTGATTTTTAATGAATAAATCAAAAGTGACGGCACAGTGGTGCAGTGGTTAGCACCATCGCCTCATAGCAAGAAGGTTTCTAGTTCCAGCCATGGTTGGGTCAGTTGGTGTTTCTGTGTGGAGTTTGCATGTTCTCCCTGTGTTGGTGTGGGTTTCCTCCGGGTGCTCCGGTTTCCCCCATAAGTCCAAACACATATGTATAGGGGAATTGATGAACTAAACTGGCCATAGTGTTTGAGTATAAGTGTGTTTCCCAGAACTGGGTTGCAGCTGGAAGGGCATCCACTGCGTAAACATATGCTGGAATTGTTAGCAGTTCATTCCGCTGTGGTGACCTCTGATAAATCAGGAACTAAGCCGAAGGAAAATGAATGAATGAATCAATAGTAGGACTGTAAAATGACTCAATGCTGGTTTCGTTAAATATAAAGGTTTATAATATAGAACTTGATCAATACAAATATTATATAATTAATCAACTTAATTTTGATTTTGGCCTTCAGTGATTATGATAATACAGTAAGTCGAGAAAAACAATTATTGCACCATATGATTGAGAATGAAAATGTAAATGGGATGCGTATGGCTCTTAAAGTGACAGTGCACTATTGTCCTGCTGCTGCTTTTAGGTATGAACTCAGTGATACACCTTCTCATTTAATTTAATATAATAAGATCTCACAAAGTGTTAACGGAGCTCAAATTGGTGAAAAGAGCAGTCAATTATGAAAGCACAGTTTGCCCTGAAGCCAGATCAGGTCCTGCTGGTGCTGAGAGCTGCAGAATGAAATCCTTCAATCTGGCAACAAGTTCTGACGAGTTGCCAAGATGAGGACGAGGATCAAATAACGTTTGTGTATCTGAGAGCAAATCTATTCAGACGAAGTTTAAAATGCAGACAGAAGGTCGAAGCCCTTGACATTGGAGTCTTATCACAATATAATTTTACTATCATACTGTAAAAACACAACTTCTATACTGCAAAGGTTGATTACACTGTGGTCACGGGACACAAGAGTAAATCAGTTTGCAGAGGAAGCATCAGGTTACAGATTTGTGGATTTTCTGACGTCATTAGGATGTCCCATGTATATATTGTAAACAGTTTTGTGTAGTCCTACAATGCTAATATAAGCTTTTGAATAGCAAGTCTAGTAGTAATCGCCAGTATTAACATGCACAATTTATTGCAGAAATGAATTATTGCTCATTTAAGTGATGCATAAAATAAAGCTTTCCACAAACGGTCAACCTGATTGATTGTAGTTATTTAGGTGAGTAAGAAAACTGAGAAAAATAATTAACTGCTAAATTAACATTACTTGCTAGAATGATTATGATTTTTTAATTGTGTGGCTGACTGTGTAAAAGATTGTTATTAATTTCACAACACTAATATTGTGCTGGTACGATATAATGATTCATTGATAGACGTTCAATACAGAAGATAAAGAGCTTTGAAAAACATCATTAAAATCATAATAATGGTCTGAAAAAAAATCTCAAAGATTATTTGGTCACTGCATTAAAGATACTATTTTGACTATTAACAAACGATTAACTATGACTCAATAATAGCTCAATAAATTACTAATCAGCTTCTTATTAGTAGTTATTTGCCGGCAGCTAGCTCTCTGAAACTCACATGATCGCACGCTGAAGATTAGCAGGGCTGTCCCCGGTCAGTACCTGAATGGGAGACCACATGGGAAAGCTGGGTTGCTGCCGGAAATGGTGTTAGTGAGGCCAGCAGGGGGCGCTCAACCTGCGGTCTGTGTGTGTCTTAATGCCCCAGTATAGTGAATGAGACTTCTCAATGAATACGTTAAACGTTAAAATCCCAAGATGTCCTTGGGGAGAAAAAAAAAAAAAAAAAGAGCAACCCCGGCATCCTGGCAAAATCTGCCCACTGGCCTCTGTCCATAATGGCCTCCTTACCAACCCCATATCATAACTGGCTTTATCACCACCAATCAGCTGGTGTGTGGTGTGCGGTCTGGCGCAATATGGCTGCCGTCTCATCATCCAGGTGGATGCTGCACACTGGTGGTGGATGAGGAGATTCCCCCCAAACATGTGTAAAGCGCGTTGAGTGTCCAGAAAACAACATATAAATGTAAGGAAATATTATTATTAAAGTAGTAGCTGGGTTTAGGTTTTGGGTAGGATTAGGAATGTAGAATAAGATCACCCTTTATACGTACTAAAAGGTTAATATCTTAATAATACACAGTAAAAAAAAACACAAAGTTCCACATAATTTATTCATGTTGTCCCAACAAAAATAAAGTTAACAAAAATGTAAGTGGATTGGACATTCTTAAAACACAAATCTAAAGCAAGAGATGCATTACTATAACTAAAGGATTATCCTAGTTAAGGTAAACTGACCAGAGTTTGTGCGTTTCTCATTTTCATCTCATTGTGTTCACATGCTCAACAGAAATGATTGTGATTGGCACGTCGATCAGTTGGTTTGTCTTATAAGCTGACATATGAGCGACCCGCTGTTGAAATCGCGGATTTAAAACTCTCTAGCGTCCCTGTGTCTGTGGTACACTCAGCAAAACAGCAGTGAGTTCGGTGACTGATGACTAGGGCCAGACGGAATCTGCAGACGTTTTTTGCCATTTCTGCGGAGAATTTTGGTAAAAATCTGCGGATTTCTGCGGAATTATTTTAGGAGGATCATAACTAAAACCTTAAAATGTGAAATAAAAAATTATATCTTTTAAACTTTTATTTAAATTTTAAATTGCAAATCCAATTAGATTAACTGTAAATAGTTAACTAAGTAAACAAACAGAATTAATGGTGGGCCAAAAATCTGCGGAAAATCTGCGAAAAATCTGCGGAATTCTGCGCGCGCAGATTCCATGTGGGCCTACTGATGACCTTCATGGCCAATCACAGTCATTTCTGTTGAGCAATGGCCAATCAACACTGTTTAAGAACATGCTCAACAGCGCTCAAATGTTAGCGGGAAATAGACATTTTTTTAATTTCCGTACTGATTGGTATCGAATTCCAGTATCGTGATAACCCTTTTTTTAGACAAACTTGAGCTATCTAGATATTTTTATTATTGTAAAAAAAAAAAAATAATAATAAAAAAATTAATTCACCAGAATTGTGCTGTTTCGGCTCATTTCAAGTTTGAACAAGCAGCAATAATATGTTTTGAGTGTAGGCAGTAAAGGGCTGCACAATATATGATTTCAGCAAGAATAATCGCAATGTGATCATTGGCAAGACATATGGCAGGATATGCAATGTTGAGCTTGTATTGGAAATATATAATTTGCATGTGTTTGAGGCCTGTGGTCATTTTAAAAGCGTTCAGGCATAAGAAATTGCACCAATGAAACATTAGTATTATTCATATACAGTACACGAATACTGTTAGACTGGTAAAGTGATAGAACACCGATTATTTCAAGTGTATACTTATCTTTATTGTATTTCTCTATGCTATGAGGATTGTTTATTGGATGTTACGCAGATGCTCTACACAATTAACCAGATTCATCTAAAATGATCAATTCTTTCCACATACAGATATTCACGCCATGTGGTGAAATTATATTCATATCGCAATATATAAATGGCAAAACAACAAATATAGCAATGTTAGATTTTTCCACTATTGTGCAGGCCCAGTAGGCAGATAATAAAGTCACAAAGTCAGTGAGAATTGGTGCTTAAAGTGTTAAAGATCATCTCCTAAAATCAATTCAGCCCTATCCTAATAAACAAATCACACTACGCTCGCCATGCTAACAGGGCGACTGAGCTTCTGTTGTTCTCTTGCACTTGGGTCCTAATTTACCAAGCAAACTGGTGGTCATAAATAATCTGGAGCTCCAGTGTGTCTTTGACTGCTGAACAGCACATCTCGTGTCTTCTGAACGGGGCAGGAATGCTGGGAATGTTCAGTGCTCTGCCACGAGGGCACGGACAGGCTCTACACACAGCCCATGTGCTCCGCTCACTGCGCCAGAATGCCAGGAATTCCTTCAGCACATTCCCAAACATTCCCGACGCTCTTTCTGCAGAAACCCCATCTGCACAGCCCTCATTTAAAGTGGCAGTTCACACAAAAATACACTACTGCACTGTGTGTGGGAGGGTGGAAATGTTACATTTTTGGAAAGAAGTGAAAAGGATTATAGAAAAGGTGCATTCCACTATTGTCTTGGATTGTATTTTTGTTTTGGTTTTTTATTTATGCTCTATAGGGCTGCACGATTAATCGAAAAAAGATCACGATCTCGATTCAACCCAATTCAATTATATTTTCAAGGCCTGGAGAGAAGCATAAAGGCGCTCGCACAAGTCTTCACACTGTTTTATATGCATTGCTCAGCAACATGGACACCTCCACATGGAGTTAAGTGTCACATACTGTATTTATAGAGGTATAATGCACCCCAAAAATTTAATTTCTGTCATAATGTAATGACGGTTTCGCGGCTGCAAAATCACACAAGCTGACGCACTGTTTGTTTACTACAGAAAGGACGCCAGTGTGTGCGTTCTTGCGAATGATGTCTATTTTAGTAAACAAAACCTGCATAGGCTGTGAATAACAGGTAATAAAGTTGTAAATAACGTTCAGTTTGTTGCAAACTGAACTCAAAGTGACGGCAGACATGACATGAGCGCAGTGAAAAGTGAAACTAAAAGCGCACACATCATTTAAATGATCATATCGCATTTCAGAGTTATTATTTCGACAAGCATTTGATCTGTTTTTTCTTTTATAGTGAACACAAAGTGTTGTGCATGAACTAAATGTTTAACAGTGTCAGTATAACTACTCTAGCCTGTATAATGCTGAATATAATGCAAAGGGGAGTCTGAAAATGACAAATGTCTCATTTTAACAGTGAAAAAATGGTCTAATAATGTTGTCAAATGACAAATGACAGGTCTCAAACACAATAATTCAACATTAGAATCATGAATAGTTGTATTCTGATATCGACACTTTACTGTGAATTAAAAACCAGGACATATTTAAAGTCTAAGTCCACCATTCCAAGTCTATACAAAATTGAGCATGTTAACCAACAGTAGACCTGCACAGGCCTGATATTATTATTGTTGCGTTACCAAATGTTTGAGAAATAACAATAATAGTCTACTCATATTAACCTTTATTTTACATCTACAGAATCAGGAGAAAAATCGCAATCTTAATTAAGCAAATACGAAAATTGTGATTCATGTTAGCCAGAATCATGCAGCCCTAATACCCTATAAAGAAATCAAGCTAAATAAAAAAACATATATACTGTAGATAGATAGATAGATAGATAGATAGATAGATAGATAGATAGATAGATAGATAGATAGATAGATAGATAGATAGATAGATAGATAGATAGATAGATAGATAGATAGATAGATAGATAGATAGATAGATAGATAGATAGATAGATAGATAGACAGACAGATAGACGCATGTATTCTTTAAGCTAAATGGCCAATTTCTTTAAATTGAAAAAAAAATGCATGCACACCAATCATAGGTCATGTTATGTTAAGCCATGTTAAAAGTTAAGTTACAGATATGACAGTAAAAAAGTCTAGATATTTAGAGATAAATAGGCGTATGGCGATCTTTCAAATTGTTCCTAAAATGTTGCTGGAAATGTGTTTGATGAATAGGAAGGTCATAATGTATAATAATGTAAAATGCTGAGAAGTCTTTTTGTTGTTGTAGAATCTGACATTTGTAATAACCTGTGTGTGCTTTAAATCAAATCAGTTCTATATTATAATACGTTTTGTTTTTGATAATAACATTTGTTTTGTTTGTGCTGTTCCGGTTTCCCCCACAGTCCAAAGACATGCAGTACAGGTGAATTGGGTAAGCTAAATTGTCCGTAGTGTATGAGTGTGAATGTGTGGAAGTTCCCAGAGATGGGTTGCGGCTGGAAGGGCATCCGCTGCGTAAAATCGTGCTGGATAAGTTGGTGGTTCATTCCACTGTGGCGACCCCGCAAGGGACAAAGCCGACAAGAAAATTAATGAATGAATGAATGAATGTTTGTGTTGTTCAGACGAAGTATGAGAGCGCACCTAAACACATGCAACTAAGATTATTCAATAAACCCTGCTCTTTTATTATCATCACCTGCCTCTGCTCTTCTCTGGCTTCCTTCCACAGTCAACTCCTACATTGATAGTAAACTGTTAATGAATTCAGTTGAATACTGGTTAACAGGTTTGGGTATTGGAAACGCTGCTGACTTGTTGTCCAAATACCTGCAGAAACTGACATTTCCTAACAAGATCTGGCGTGGAGACTGTGATCTAACATTGATTTATTTTTATTTTGTCCATTTTTGTTCTTTCTCTGTGATAAACTGAAAGTTAAAATGCAATAAAAATACGTAGAAAATTTAAATTGTATTCATTTACTCCACTTCTAAACCTGTTTGAGTTTATGTAGAAACACAAAGGAATATATTTTGAGGACTGTTGCCATTGACCTCAGTTGTAGATTTTATTCCCCCTACTATTGATGTCAAAGGCTAGCGGTTTCACACATTCTTCAAAGCATCTTTATGGTTGAGGAGAAGAAACAAACTCAGACTTGAAACCATCCGTTTTAAATTTCCATTATTGTGTGAACTATCTAGGCATGGGACGATAACCGGTTTCAAGAAAAAGAAAGATCTCCAAAGACGCCTTTCCAAGATGTAAAGAAATCTGTTTTCTACACAGAAGACAGTGAGGAGTCGATGATTTAGCTTAATTATTTAGCCTGACTTGCTTACTGCTCCAAATTATTATAAATGTTTCTTAAAATAAAATGTATTGTGTTCAACTGAGAAAAAAAAATGTGTGTTTTTTTACCCAGACATTTAAAAAAGAGCATATTTTAGAGCAGTAATCCCAACACTTTAATATTTTCATTCAAGATAATCATACCATCAGAATCCTACGCCTAGAACTCTCCCTTTAAGGCGACTGAAAGAGTTTCTGATTCGGGTGCTGGAGGACACAAGCTGTCGGATGCACCCTGAATGAGACACATGATATTAATTGGTTCCACTTACAGCTGTGCAGCAAACAGGCGGCTCATCTTGGCCACATGCTCACTGTTGCAGTCGATGTCGTCGTCTGCTTGGTCCGCGCTGTGTTTCCTCTTGCTGGGGCTGATGGGAGGAGGGCCGGTCCGGTGGTTGCTGACTGCAGACGACAGAGACTGCATTCTGGACTCGCCTCTCAGAGCCGCCTCGCCTACACAAAACACAACAGAGCCTGCATTAATACAACTCACACTGTATATCAGGCATGGGATGATAAGCTTACTATAGTTTTGGAAAAGTCAAGGTTTTAAAACTGCTCAATTTCTGTTACTCTGTTCCTCGTAACACCATGTACACAGAAAGATGTGTATTCACTAAGATTAAACTGATATTGCAGCTCATGAAAAGACCGGTATCGCTATTAAGATGACGTACGCAAAAAATAAGTTATATGTCAATATCATCTGTGCAATATCAGACACCACGTGTGAGAACAGCACAGTTAATATCGTTAACTCAGTCATCTCATTCATGTCAAGCAGGACCGGTGGACGCATGCAGAATTTTTGTTTGTGAGTATTGATTAGTGTTGATTTCAAATGCAATAAATCGGTTCATATTAAAGTTATAGTAATGTTGCTCATCGTTTTTACTGGGTGCGCTTAAATTTGGTCTGGTGTGCACCCATGCTACCTAGCAAAAAGGTTCATTTTGAGCAATGCAATAGGCCATTTTTGCAATTGTTTTAGAACTTCCAATTCAGTTGCATATGGCTGAAAAGACTAGGAATAATAAAAACAGCATAAAATAGTCAAACTACTTGCTCTACAAACAAGTGTGTTCACAACCATACACACAAAAATATAATATAATACTACTACTAATAATAATAATATTATCAGTTTGCAACATCAAGCAGCAGAACAAGCTTTAATGTCTAAAAAAATCAATGGAAGTGAAAGAGACTAGAACTCTCAAGCCAAAAAGATTTCAATGGCTGCGCCCGCTCAAACATGAAGAATAATGTCAATATCTAATGCACAAACATTATTTTTTGTGTTTCATAACTTACTCATTTTAACATCATTCTGAATAGGCTTCATTTCCACTTGAAGAAGTGTTTGCTGTTGTATTTTTTGCATACTCAATGTCAGCTCACACATCGTTACAACTAAAATGACCATATTATCATAGACTATAAATAAACATCACACAAAGCTATGTGAAATAAGTGAATCAATGGGTACTTTTTTTTTTTTAAAAGAAATTAATTAAAAACTTCTATCTTTGACACTCATATCAGCACAGGCCACTCAATCCAACACTAGCCGACCCCGACATTATATCACACATGAAGGCTTCTAGTCAATACAGACAATAACTTTAATGTTGTTTTTCCAGATCATAAAAATCATCGAATTACAGGTTTAAAGCAAAGATAAACTCCAGCCTTGTGTAGAAATTGGCGTCTCTTTATTGCATCTTCAATGTTAGTGAAAAATAAAACATTACGAATGCAATACAGATTTAAAAACTGAACTCCCTCATCATTTATTCTCCCTTGTTTTGTCATGATTTACTGGAATTTGTAATTTTGATACAATACCAAGAAATATATCCATATTAGATATTTTCGATACTGCTAGAAAACTGATAAGCCAGTATTAATAATAACAAAAAGCAATATCATTTTGTTTTAATTACTCCATGATAGATCCTGAAATATTGATATTTTTAACACTGATTCTCCCTCATGTGGTTTTGATCATTCATTATTTTCTTCTGTTGAACACAAGAGTATATTTTGAAGAATGTTGGTTGGTTGGTTTCACCCAGGGGGGAAAATACTATGAAAGTCAGTAAGTGCCAGTAACCAGCAATTAGGGCTACACAATATATGGTTTCAGCATCAATATCGCAGTTTGTGCATCTGCAACAGTCACATCACTAGATATGCAATGTTGAGTCTGGATTTTAGTTGACCAGGAGCTTAATTTCTTTTTATTTAATTACTGTATTTATATGGAGTTTATAAGATTTATGCAAAAAAATAAACAAAAATAAAAATAAAAGTTTTACTTAGAATTGTCTTGTTTCAAGTCCAAATATGCACATTTTAAAGCAAAAACAAGATTATTTTACCCCACTGGCAGAATATTTTTGCTTGTTTTAAGAAAAATTCTTAATTTTGCCTTATTTCTTCTAAAGTTGAAAACAAAACAATATTTCTACTTGATTAAGATTTTATTCCCCTATTAGCAGATTATTTTGATTATTTTTCAGAAAAACTCACCTAATTGTGATTCATTATTTTTGAAAACAAACCAATATTTTTTACTTGTCTAGAAATAGAAATGCTTTTTAATTTAAAGAACTTTAAAGATATTTGGACTAGAAACAAGACAATCTCTAAATAAGACAAGAGAATTTTGCAGTGTAGTAAATTCCTTCAGTCTTTGCCTCGTGTCTGCAATCAAACAGTTGTTTCCACAGGTCATCAGACTACACTACAGACCTCTTATCTACTACATATGAGCACAGTAAATGCAATAAGCCTCTTGAAGTGACATTACAACACAGTGCTAAAAGATTCCTCTGAATACTCGGTCATATGAGCTACTGTACAAGGGCAGCGGGTACATTAACAAGCCACTGTGTAGGAGTTAGGCCGGAAAATTACAACTGGCACGCACTCTCCAATGGGACTTTCCACTTGGGGATGAGCTTCACTAAGCCTGGAAAACTTTATAAGAGCCATTTATTACACCAAACCTGGATTTCACAGTTATTTACAGAGTAAAATGATAAATAGAGATGGTAAAAAAAAAATATAAGCCAACCAGGTGTCCTCTCTCACACTGGAGCCTCAGAAAATAACTCATGCATACATTCACTGGAGTAAACCAATGATAAAGCTCGGAGGTACTTCCCAAAACAAGTGGCCTATTTTCCCGACTGGCATGTTTCAGCTCGTCTGTCAGTGCGCCATGGCAACGGCGCTGACATCATTGTTTTTGGCAGGACTGGAGCTGCTAATAGAGAAAAGGCTGTGCACAGTAAACGTCCAGACACATGATAGTGTATCTGTGCTGGTGAGCGCTGCACTCCACTATTGTCAAAGTTATTGGAGATTCATTTATTATCAATAAAGCACAGCAATTGGAGTCAATTGATGAACTACACACTAGGGCTGCACACGATATGGTTTCAGCATCGATATTGCAATGTGATCATTCACAATCGCAGGATATGCAATGTTGAGTATGGATGATCATTTATCACATGCATCTGTGATTGTATGAGGATTTGAAAAGCATAAGAAATTGTAATGTTTGTAACTTTAATCAAAATTTATTTTATTGAATTGTTCATACAATTGACACTATGCAGTATTATTATAACTATTGTATAACTGAATACAGTTAGACTACTCAGAAAACAATTATACACTGTTTATTTCACTTGTATATTTTTCTTTATTGTGTTTATCCATGCTTGTGGATGGTTTATTATATTTTATGCACATCCCAAAAGATCTGAAATGATCAATTCCTTCCATATAGGGATATTCAAGTCATTTGGTGAAATTGTAATCATATTGCAATATATGAATCGCAGAATAACACAATTTTCCAATATCATGCAGCCCTATATACACCAGTGTTTCCCAATCCTGTTCCTGTAGAAAAACCAACAGCACACTTTTCTTTTCTAATTAAAAACACCCGATTCAACTCAGAGACTCGAAGATCTGAAATGAACAGGTCAGATAAGAGAGACACCCAAAATATGAACTGCTCTGTCTTCAAAAACATCCAACCGCAGTTTTCACAAATATCAATTAGACAGGGTGTTGTCCACAGCACTATTTAAACCGGACTTGTTTCTTTATTAGGCTTTATCGTGAGGATCTCAGGACTTCAAATTGTAATAAAATTATAAAAGTAGTGATACAAAATAGTCTAGAAACATTAGACATATTTAAATGTTCAAACAGCGTTTAAATAATGTTTATACTGATTTGCTTGTAGTAAATAGTGAGATGTATATTCTGCACAATACAGCAACAACATCAGAATAAAGATTGTGATCAGTCAAAGCTAACAATCACAGGACACATCTTGACTTTAAATGGCTTTACACGTTTATGATATGATCAAATTAGTTTTTGGTTAATACTTGTGTAAAATAGTCAGTTTGACAGATCTAAGTTGAGACAACTAGAAACATTAGTTTGATTTAACTTAAATTTAAACAACGATTATTTACAGTGTGCAAATTAAAATCTTTATTTGAGAATGGCACATGAATAAATAGTGTGAGCAATGCTTTGCAAAACTCATTGCAAATCTAATTAACGCAGTAAGCAGCTAGTATGAATATGCATTTGGAATTTGCAGGCACAGTTCTGGTTTATTCTGTTGTATGAATGACTTTGCTGTTGTATCATTTGCATTCACAGTATTTTCACATTCTCCTAAATAAAAAGATGCAGATTGATTAAAGTGATCACTTGAACTCAGCACAGTTAATACAACGCATGTTACAGGATCCTGCAGATTCTCAAGCCGTTTTACATAATCTGAGCTCATTGTGACTCAATGTCTCAGAGGACGCTCATGTTAATTGATTTGCTTGTGGGAAGTGTTCAGTTGAAATGGGACAGAAGTCAATATTTGTCTGCGCAGCCCTGATTTACATGTCTTCCTCCGGGAAAACTAACCTCCGGTATGATTTAGGGGCCGTTTACATGACAATGTTTTCAGCAAATAACTGGAATCTTATATATATATATATATATATATATATATATATATATATATATATATATATATATATATATATATATATATATATATATATATATATATATATATATATATATATATACACACACAAACGATTTGCCTGTTCATTTACACAACAACAAACTAAACTTCCCTCCCTTTTTTAGAACTGAAAACACATAAATCTGAAAACTGCTTACAAAGTGGCCGTTTTTGAAAACACCCGAAAATGATGAGGACTTCACAAGTGTGCATGGTATAATGTTAGATTATTAGATCATTATTAGATTAAAAGCAAGAGTGAACAAACACACAACAAATGGCAGTGCATGGTAGTGCTTTTGTTGCTCAGGTATTTCAAAATACTTTATCAGCAAAGTGTGGATTACTTCACATTAGCACTACCAAAAGCAGAAATGCATCCTACACACATGGCAAATTATACATGCATGTCAGCACCTGCCACTGACTACACATCATCACTTCCCTACAGGTACTGTTGACTAACAGTGCCAGACGCAGCGTAATACAGCGTTTCAGGGAAATGTGTAGATGTGGAGTGTTTTGAAAATGTTGTAGTGTAAACATGTCATTTTTTAAAACACGAGGGAAAACTTTTCAGGTTTTGGCTACACTGTTGTTGTGTTAATGTAGCCTTAGGGTGAGCCTAAAATTGCATACTACTAGTGTAGGTACTACATTTAAATTGAATAAACACCATTAGAAAAGTACAGTAAATGTTATAGTAAATGTTACTATGAATTAGAGCTGCACGATTCTGGCTAAAATGAGATTCGCGATTTTTTTTGCTTAAAATAAAGATCACGACTTTCTCACGATTCTGTAGATGTAAAATAAAGGTTAATATGAGTCGGCTATTATTATTGTTGTTTCTCAAACATGGTAAAACAACTAAATAATAATATTATTATGTGTAGCTCTACTGGTGGTTAAAATGCTAAATTTTGAATAGACTTTGAATGATGGACTTGAACAGACTTTAAATTTGTCCTGGTCATTAATGCACAGTAAAGTGCCCTCATTTGCGATCTCCAGTTGTTGATCTTCTTGCACAGACATGCTGGATTCACCGGATTTGTTGACAAACAAGTTGTGGATCCATTCCTTCGTGGGTCCTTCACTGGGCCTTTTCCCCTTTGCAAAGGCTGATTCCTACTGATTTTGCTAGCTTATGGGTTAAATTTTGGTCTTCAATTCACCAAGATGTAACCGAGAGTATACGGTCATTTTTCAAAATGAAAGATCGTTTAGACTCAGATAATTAATAAATAAAACTGAAATAATTAATGATTATTTGTGCAGCCCAGTACCAATTGATCAACAGATCAGTACAGGTCTGTGGCCCAGGAGTTGGGGACCACTGATATATAGGGAAGTATGTGATTTCAGATGAGAAATTTTAGTTTTGAGTTCATTTTGGCAGATTGAAACAGAGCACCAAAGCAAATTTTTTAGGGGAATTTTTTTGTTTTGGCTCCTAAACACTCTGCCATTGGTCAATGACAAGTACACAATCAGTGGGTGTGTCCTGAAACCTTATTTGATGGCTTCGTATCAATGCAGTTGAGAGTCAGACAAGAGAAACATGAACAAATCACCCCTAATTTAGCAACATGAATAAACTGGTGGGTCGAGTAGCAGAGCTGTACAGATGTATCTGCACCTGTATGATCACACTTTGCCTTTACAAACTTCATTTTGGCCTCAAACGAAGAACAAAAAGGAGCTTAGCTTGAATAATACAGAGACCTTTAGTTTCTGCAGAATTTCAGAAGTGCTCAATCTCCCAAGCCAATGCTTGAAAAAAGATTAACTGGAGAACGAAGCTTCCTTCAACCAACTTGTTGAATTTCACACTTGAGTGAGTCTGTGTTTTCTGGGGCGTTTAAAACCTCACAGAAAGCTTTGTTGGGAGCTGCAGGAGCCATAAAAGATGACTATCAGCGTTAGAAGAGGTGCTGCCAATGTTTGATCTTCTGAAAGACTGTCATTATGAGCGCAAGTGATCAAAGTCTGCCCGAATACTAGAGACATCAAACGTCAAGCCAGAGTCAGATTGTGTTACAGATGCAGGTCAGACCCTTCCTCCAACTGCACTTTCACAACACTAAACTATGAGACACAACCTCCTATGCACATTACACTTACACTACACTTAACTACCAAGTAAAAGAAAGCTGATGTAAAACCAAGTCCTGCCTTCAGGCTCCTGTTGCCAGATTCACATATCCCTCTTATTTGCTAACATAAGGAACATTATATTTTGTGTGATTATTATTGCCATCTCCACAGACATCCGGGTGTATTTTACAAACCTTCAAATGTTATGTTTTGCAAGTAGTTGTGTATTTGAATTCCTGAAACCCAAAATAAATTTCTTTGTTTGATTAATTGTGATTTATGACAAGCAGTGCGCTCCTCTTTCCATCCCTTAGCGCGAGCCGTCAGATCTGAATGAGCATCTGTGTATTAATGTTATAAATCACACCAGTGTGATCATACGTGTGAAAGAGTTAAGGGGAGAGGCGACTGCTGAACAGGTATGGTTTTAGCAGGGGGTCTAATCTTTCTGTTGCCAGCAGCCCTTTTTAGCCTTTGTTCAGCAGGAAAGACGAGTCAGCGTTTCACTCCTGGCCGACGGCTCTGCTTCAATTTAAGCTCAGCTGCCTATAGTGCACATTTACAGCAGAGATCATGCTAAATAACCACACGCTTTCCTCCTGAACACACCTGACACCTGTAGTCAACCCAAAACAGCCTCTTTACAGATAAGATACACTGAGTTAATAACATGGTAGCAATCTTCTAGGTAGATCTGCTGTGGAGAAAATGAGTGAATACTTACAATTACCTACATATGATTATTAGCTGCACTTATTATGAATAATCATCAAATATATTTAAATAATAAAGCATTTACAAATGTATATTTGTTTTATTACTACTTTAAAAGTACTCGTTATAAACTCTGAGAATCACTTTACAATCAAGTTTTCAATAATGTACAATACATTACAATATCTATTCAACATTATTTTAATGACAATAAGGCAAGTCATTAGTTCATGTTAACTCACTCTCCATTAACTAATGTTAACAAGGACAACTTTAGATTTTATTAATGCATTAGTAAATGTTGAATTATGATTAAATGCTGTAAACATAGTTCATGTTAGTAAATATATTAGCATTAAGGAAACCTTACTGTAAAGTTTGACCCACTAATCACTGTTAATATTGTAAATACACTAATTATATACATTTGCCATGTCATTATTGGGTCATTTTAAGAATATTAGTATAATTCAACTAGACAATACAGTGTTTCCTCTAGGATTTGTCCCAGCTGTGGCGGCAGGCTTTTTTTTTTTTACACAGATCTGCCAACTATTTCAAAGACAAATATTACACGCAGTATTACAAGTCGAGAACACATTCATGTAATACGAGCATGCGAATCTCTTTGCTTGCGCGCCGATTTCCTCTTCGTGCACAAAACTTCTTGCACGCACTCAAATTTACATGCTCAAGTGCAGATCTTCTCGTGCGCTGTCCAGTAAGCACTGCTGAAGTGCAATTTAGTGCGTTTTTGTGCGTTTTCCGACATTAACGCGTCCTGAAGTAAAGTGAAACGGCTATAAACTCCAGAAAGATAAGTATACTTATGGAAACTGTGTTCATCTTAACTGAAAGCTACGCCATGTTTGCTGGCGCCCCACGCATCACGCACCTGTCAGTCAGTCAGTCAGCATGTCACCTTAAAGGGTTGAACAAATAGCGCACAGCACTACTACGGTTACAGAAATGTTTGCGTGGTAATAATTCACTTACCTTTTAATATGTTTTGGTGTGATTATAACCCGCTATAAAAAAAAACACGACTAAATGTTTTAAATGAGAAGTTGTAATGTAGCTGTGGCGGGATGAATTTTGGCGTGGCGGCCCGCCACGGATGAATGAATGTAGCGCAAACCTTGCAATAATGCCATTAAGAGTAATAAATTATATATCAATTTCTTAACTTATACCCTATGCAATTAATGAGCCATTTTGAAAAGATTTTGAGCAAATACACTAACATGTTAACACATTTGCCTAGACCTTTATTGGGTCACCTTAACACGATTAGTATAACTCAACTGGAGAATAATATCAATATGAGTAATGAATAATTTATTAATTTCTTAACTTATTCCCTATGCCATTATTGAGTCATTTAGAGATGATTTTGAACCAATACACTATTATGTACACACATTCACAATGTCATTGTTGGGTCATTTTAAGATTATTAGTATAATTCAATTGCACCGTACTAATAAGTGTGTAATACATTGTTATTCATGCATTACTTGCATCCTATCCCTGAGCCATTTTGATCAAATATACAGTAGTACTTTTGACCCCGGCATAATCCCGGAGTAAATATTGTGCAAAATTAGAGTTCAATTAAATCCCACAAGACACCATAATCAACCGGTTTAGTTTTATAATCTCAGCTCATGGTAAAACAGTCCCGAAATCATCTTTGGTGTGAAGAACAGCGAACATAAAGATAAGAAAGTTCATCTGCGACCTTTGAAAGTCTGCGCTCATTCAACTCCCGATAAAGCGTAAAGCAAAGTACAACAACTAACACGGTGCACGTTTCGTCTGCACAAAAAAAAAAAGTGATGCAGGAACAGAGCTATTCTCAGAGATGGAGCTGTAATAGATTAGCCATGTGCTCAGGAAATTCTCTGGCACACATTATAAATAGCTAAAGAGGCAGCCGTGCAACAGTGAGCAAAAAGCGGCTGCGATTGTGTATTTCCATCCACTGTCACTGGGTCACATGACCAAGAGGAGGGCATTCCAGCGGGTCAAAACCGTACGACATCCGCTCCGGGCAGCTTTAATGGATTCTCAGAACAGAGGCCCGTGGAGAGATACGCCGATCACGTCAACCATTCAGACGCATGTTGCTGCTGGAGTTTTTCCACAATGTTTTCAAGAGTTATCTGGAAACACTTAAGACTCGCTGGCCAATGACGACGTAAAGTCTGCAGTCACTCGCAGGCGTAAACAAAGAGGGAATATATCGTCATGGGTTACCAATCAAACATTTGAATATCGAGGCAACAACAAAGTGACTCACTGTAAAGTCTAGAAGGGATACAGCTATGGAAACTCACATCAATAGAGCATCATGTGTGTGACACTGTACAATAATAAATAGTACTACATTACTGCGAGGGTTGGGCTTAGGGGTTTAATGGGTAATTAAATAAAAAACACTATATAATAACCAATTTTACATTTCTGTGATCGCTGGGTTTAGGGTAGCAGTGAATAAAATACAATTTAATGGGTATTTTAATAAATAATACTCTGCATAATTACTGTTTTTACATTACTGAGATGGTTGGGGTAGATGTTAAAAAATACAATTTAATGTGTATTTTAACAATAAATATCAATAATACTCGGTATAAATACTGTTTTTACATTACTGTGAGGGTTGGGGTAGGAGTAACATTATTAACATACAACTTAATTAGTAATTTAATAATTAATATCAGTAATACTCTGCATAATTACAGTTTTTACATTACTGAGATGTTTGGGGTAAGGGTAGACATGAATAAAATACAATTTAATTGGTATTTTATTAATTAATATCAATAATACTTAGCATAATTACTGTTTTTACATTACTGTGATGTTTGGGGTAAGGGTAGACATGAATAAAAATACAATTTAATTGGTATTTTATTAATTAATATCAATAATACTTAGCATAATTACTGTTTTTACATTACTGTGATGTTTGGGGTAGGAGTAGATGTTAAATCAATACAATTAATGGATAATTTAATAAATAGTATGAATAATACTCTGTATAATTACTGCTTTTACATTACTGTGAGGATTGAGTTTAGGGTTGGGGTAGACATTAATAAAGTTAAATTTAATGGGTATTTTAATAATTAATACCAATAATACTTTGCATAATTACTGTTTTTACATTACTGTGATGTTTGGGGTAGGGGTAGACATAAATAAAACACAAAGTAATGGGTAATTTAATCAATAATACTCTGCATAACTACGGTTTTTACATTACTGTGATGGTTGGGGTGGGGGTAGACATTAATAAAGTTAAATTTAATGGGTATTTTAATAATTAATACCAATAATATTCTGCATAATTACTGTTTTTACATTACTGTGACGTTTGGGGTAGGGGTAGACGTAAAAAAAAACACAAAAATAATGGGTAATTTAATTAATAATACTCTGCATAATTACGGTTTCCACAATATTGTGAGGGTTGGGGTAGATGTTAATTAAATACAATTAATGGATAATTTAATAAATAATATGAATGATAATCTGTACAATTACTGCTTTTACATTACTGTGAGGGTTGAGTTTAGGGTTGGGGTAGACATTAATAAAAAGAAATAAAATTGAATGAGTAAGTTCATTAATATCATCAATAATACGCTGTATAATTACGGTTTTTACATTACTGTGAGGGTTGAGCTTAGGGTTGGGGTAGATGTTAATAAAATACCATTAATGAATAATTAAATAATATAATTCTCATTAACTTCTGGCCACAGCTGTATCCCTTTTAGCAACAACAACTCACAAGTTATGCAATTAAAGGGTCAGTACATACAAAAAAATGTAATTGCCATTATTTAATTCACTTGTTCATATAAACCTGTTGAACACAAACGAAGACATTTTAATAAAATACTTCTATAGGATTCGCATTTCCTACTATTGCTGTCAATGGGTATTTGTTTCCAACATAACATCCTCTTTTGTGTTCAACAGAACAAAGAAACTCAATGTTTAAAACCACTCGAGTGTGAGTAAACGGTGAGATTTGGGTGAACTATGCCTTTAACAGCTGATTAAGCATAACAGAAATACTTCCAAACGAAACTCAGTGCAAAGTCAATGCACCACATGAGAAATTAATGCTGTTTATATTCACCATCACAACTCCGAGATCAAAAACGATGTGCAGACAGATTGAGAAGTCTAATAAATTCACCAATAAACGTCGAATCATAATCAAAGCCATAAAGAAAGTGTCATTTATTTCTGCTGATATATTAGAAGGATGCATAAATGTTGTATATTTCCGTGCACAAGAGTAAATCACCAGCCGTTTTAAAAGTCAGATGAAAAAAAGAGTTGTTCATATATCACGACTGAGGTCTAGTGGATCACATTTCGGTGCTCCTGACATGTGATGGCCAACAACAGGAGGCTGGTACCGCCTGGTGCGAACGTCAAACTCGACTATTTCCCTGCTTTTCTGCTCAAAACTCAGCTCTACTGAAGCACAAGATGATCAGCGTGACCACAAAACATTAACAAAACACTATGCAACATGACTCTGACACTTCATAGCTTGAGGCACATCGGTGAGAAAGACAACAGGTCAGAAAAGACAGAGTGACAGAGTAAATGCTCTGGATTGCAGCACGAAGCAGAGGAATCTGCAAATACTGCACATTTCTCACATACACACACACACACAGAGAGAGAGAGAGAGAGAGAGAGAGAGAGAGAGGAAATACTCTTGAACACTATTATATATATATATATATATATATATATATATATATATATATATATTTTTTTTTTTTTTTTTTTTACTACTATTTACTATTTTTTATTATACATGTATTTTTTTGTATTATACAAGTATGTTTTTGTATTACATGTTTGTTTTTTTTATTATATATGTATGTTATTATACATGTATGTTTTTATGATATATGCATGTTTTTGTATTATATATACATGTATATAATACAAAAACATATCTATATATATGTATGTTTTATATTATACGTTTTTGTATTATACATGTATGTTTTTTATTATATGTTTTTGTATTCTATATGTATGTTTTTGTATTATATATGTATGTTTTTGTATTATATATGTGTGTTTTTGTGTTTTAGGTTTTTGTATTATATATGCATGTTTTTTATTATATGTTTTTGTATTATATATGTATGTTTTTGTATTATACATGTATGTTTTTGTGTCTTATGTTTTTGTATTATATATGTATGTTTTGGTATTATATGTTTTTGTATTATATATATATATATATATATATATATAAGTTTTTGTATTATACATGTATGTTTTTGTGTTATATGTTTTTGTATTATATATATGTTTTGTATTATATACATGTGTTTTTTATTATATGTTTTTGTATTATATATGTATTTTTTTGTATTATACAAGTATGTTTTTGTATTACATGTTTGTTTTTTTATTATATATGTATGTTATTATACATGTATGTTTTTATGATATATGCATGTTTTTGTATTATATATACATGTATATAATACAAAAACATATCTATATATATGTATGTTTTATATTATACGTTTTTGTATTATACATGTATGTTTTTTATTATATGTTTTTGTATTCTATATGTATGTTTTTGTATTCTATATGTATGTTTTTGTATTATATATGTATGTTTTTGTATTATATATGTGTGTTTTTGTGTTTTAGGTTTTTGTATTATATATGTATGTTTTTGTATTATATATGCATGTTTTTTATTATATGTTTTTGTATTATATATGTATGTTTTGGTATTATATGTTTTTGTATTATATATATATATATATATATATATATATATATATATATATATATATATATATATATATATATATAAGTTTTTGTATTATACATGTATGTTTTTGTGTTATATGTTTTTTGTATTATATATATGTTTTGTATTATATACATGTGTTTTTATTATATGTTTTTGTATTATATATGTATGTTTTTTATTATGTTTTTGTATTATATATATATATATATATATATGTTTTTGTATTATATATGCATGTTTTTGTATTATATACATGACATGTATATAATACAAAAACATACATATATATAATACAAAAACATGCATAATAATAAAATGAATGTTTATAAAAAATAAAAAAAAATGTTTTTTATTATACATGTATGTTTTTTTTATTATATATGTATGTTTTTTTTATGTATTTGGCAATATATTTGTCATGCCAATATAGCAATTACTGAATTGAATTGAGAGAGAATTCTCATGAACTGCTTCAAATAATTCATATATATAGAAAACATTTATACAGAATTAAATACAAATTCCAAAACCATAAACATACATATGACAATTCATCCAAATGAGGTAAAGTTGGTTTTATATTCGCATTCAGTGACAGCTCCATACATTGTTTACCATGGTACTTTGAATATTCGGACTAAAATCACATGCAAGTTTGACTAAAAACAACATTAGCACTATTTATTTGACTGTGAACAATGTTGTACTTTGATAGTTGTTAGATGCTAATATGATTTCACTATTTAGAATTTGCAAAGAATGCTTTTCTGAAATTATATTAAGGAGAAAGTCTGAATGCGCGAATATAAAACCACCTCAATGTTCATCCAGACATGATCTGAACTGCTCACAAAAATACTGTCAATAAAGACTAACAAATAAACAGCTACAAAACAATAAAGAATAATCGCAATTATTATTATAGTATGGTTTGCTTTTACAAATGCATTTTTCCTATAATATAAAAGTCTGCAAAGTAGTAGCAAGAGTTATTCAGTTTATGCTATTATAAAATGATTTATTACAGTTACCAGCTACTATCACTGTGTTCAAGTGTTACACAATTCCAAACACTTTCTCTGTCTTCACTGGACTGGTGTAAACACTGCACCTATTACATGCATTTACGTTCATTTGACATGAAATCTTGTAAACAGCATAGGCATGTTCGGCTATTGTATGTTTGTCAGAGTTTAGCATGTCGGTTGTAATTGACTTTTCCTGACAGCAAAACTTTTCCTCAATGAAGAAACACACGAACTCACAAGAAAAACCTCTGCATTCATTCTTCCGACTCATTTTAACTGAATAAAATAGCCATTTCTAAACAAACCTCTACAGTATCGAAGCTGAAAGCAGTACATAGAGCAGCGGAATGATCGCGGTGAAGTGTTGTTGCTGGATGACGTCACGCGCGTCCGTTATTCTCAATGACAAAAATATTTCATTTCGACAAGCAAAAGCGACAAAAGCGAGTGTGTGTGTGCTTTACCTTCGTAGCACAGGATGCCGATGTTGTTGTTCATTTTGTCCAAGTACTGGTAGTTCAACAGGTCCATTTTGGTAAAAAGCATTTATGGACTTTTAATCGCAGAAAGAGCAGCTTCTCTTTTTCTCTCGTCGGGAGCGCGTGTAAAGGCCCAGCCTTTAACTTCAAACGGAGCGAAAATAACTAGTTTAACTCGACCTGGTAGAGTAGATAACGAGTAGAAGTACTCTAACGCGAGTTTGAAGAAACTTTCAGGAGTTTAAGCGCAAGAAAAGAGTTGTGTTTAAGCACAAAGGGTCGCGCCAGTTCTCCTCACAGCCCGCTGTAAGTCGACTGCACTGACACGCAGCCTATGATCGCTATGAGTGTGCGGCGCGCTCCCGAACACCTCCGCTGCGCGCTCCCGAGCTTCTCTCCGCGTGCCCCCTAAACTCCGGCCACGCGCATCAGATCTCGCGAGAGTTTCAACGCAGGAAAAACAGGAGAGACGTTCACAAAAAAACAAACAAAAGTTAATTGTACACATCTAAACACTGTTAGGAAATGTCAAAGATGTTGATATTAACTGCTCTTTGTATTTGGAAAGGGAAGTTATGGTAAATAGCTGTGGTATGATGCTTCTCTGTCAAAGGAAATGTTGTTATATATGAAGAGTTCAGATAAGTGCCGTCTGAAATTTCCTTTGAAAATGAGCATTATTCTCAGCCTCCTATGTTTATGATGAGTTATTTCACTTTGAAAACAATGACAAAAACGTACCCTATAATGTTTGTTCTATTGTCAGGTATCTGTTGTTTACAGCATAATTAAATAAATAAATATATAAAAAGTTACTACAAATGTATTATTATTATTATTATTATTATTATTATATAATACAAAAAATACAAATATTGCTGAGCCTTGCTAACAAATTCACAGTTCTTACAGCTTTTTTGTTTGTACTCTTCTTATTAGTATTTATATAAACGACAAAATAAGTTCTGACTGCTAAATTGTATTAATAAAATAATAATTATAATTATAATAACAATTATTATTATTACTATTATTATTGGGGCAGCACGGTGGCACAGTGGGAAGCACAATCACCTCACATCAAGAAGGTCGCTGGTTCGAGTCCCGGCTGGGTCACTTGGCATTTCTGTGTGGAGTTTGCATGTTCTCCCCATGTTGGCGTGGATTTCCTCCGGGTGCTCCGGTTTCCCCCGCAGTCCAAACACATGCGCTATAGGGGAATTGATCAACTAAATTGGCCGTAGTATGAGAGTGTGTGCAAGAGTGTGTGGGTGTTTCCCAGTATTGGGTTGCGGCTGGAAGGGCATCCACTGCGTAAAACATATACTAGGTAAGTTGGCGGTTCATTCCACTGTGGCGACCCCAGATTAATAAAGGGACTAAGCTGACAAGAAAATGAATGATTGAATTAATATTATTATTATTATTATTATTATTAAAGTGCTAAAATACAGAATACAAAATAGCAATTTTTTATCATAAAAATATGCACAAGCACAATTCACACGTTTATTATTAAACTTAAGACAATCTAAACATATAAACAAACTAATCTGATTTTTAAGTCAATTTCTGACTGTCTGCTGCCCTCTGGTGTTGCCAGATATTTAGCACATCCTCCACAGTGTGCTGAGCTGCACAGATGCCTAAAATAAACCAACTCGCAAGCTGAAAACTAAAACTAAATCAGGAAACCAGAATCAGTTAAATAAGAACAGGATGAAACCTTCATTTGTCATTTCCATCTGTTTTAAGCATAAGAAACATGTCAGGATCTTTTTGAGGTTTTTATCGTTAATTCTATTTAATTATGACATTTAAATTCTGCATTTTAATTTAATTTTTGCTGGATCAGCTTGTCAAATAGTGATCATAAGCACACTTTTTGATGTACCAAAGACACATTTCCTATAGTTTTGTCAAATTGCTTACCATAATATTTTACTACTAAATATTTATTTACAAATGCACATTTAAACTCCAAGTTAAACTATAATGTGCTTTTATAAATAAATGTTATGTGATTATAGCATTTTAAATTAAATATTAAATTAAATAAAGGAAATATGAAAAAAATGTGTTTGAAATACAAATATAATATAATATAATAATATAATATAATATAATTTTTAATAATTATTTATTTTATATATATATATATATATATATATATATATATATATATACACACACACACAGTTGACAGCAGAAGTTTCCATACACTGTATAAAGGCACATCACCATTTAAATAAAAGTCAGATGTTAATGTGACTAAACTTTTCCTCTTTTAGGTAAGTTAGGATGATCACATTTGTTTCTGTTCTGCTTAATAGCTGAATAATGAGAGAGATATTTTTGGAGAAATTGTTATAACTTTTCTTGAAAGTCAAGTTTACATACGATTATTCTGCCTCTGAAAAAGCTTAGATGATGGTGTCAAGGTTTTGGAAGTTTCTGATTGGCTAATTGACAACATTTGAGTTAATTGGAGACACAACTGTAGAATAGTATTGAAGGAAAACCTCAAACACACTGCTTCCTTGTGTGACAACATGGGAAATTCAACAAGCCAGATTACAATTTGCTAAATTACACTGGGAAAAAGACTAATGTTTGGAGACATGTCCTGTGGTCTGATGGAGCTAGGATTGAACTGTTTGGCCATAATGACCAGTGTTACATTTGGAGGACAAAGGGGAAAGCTTACAAGCCTAGGAACACCATCCCAACTGTGAAGTATGGGGGCGGCAGCATCATGTTGTGGGGCTGTTTTGCTGCAGGAAGGACTGGTCCACTTCACAGCATAGATGGCATCATGAAGAAAGAACATTATGTAGAAATACTGAAGCAACATCTCAAGACATCAGCCAGGAAATTAAAACTTGGCCACAAATGGGTCTTCCAAACAGACCATGACCCTAAGCATACCGCCAAATTAGTTCAAATGTGCTTTAAGCACAACAGAGTGAATGTTTTGGAGTGGCCATCACAAAGCCCTGATTTCAATCCTCTAGAAAATTTGTGGGCACAGTTGAAAAAGCTTGAGTGAGCAAGACGGCCTACAAATCTGACTCAGTTACAGCAATTCTGTCAGGAGGAATGGGCCAAAATTCCTGCAAACTATTGTGAGAAGCTTGTGGAAGGAGACCCAAAACATTTGACCAAAGTTATACAGTTTAAAAGCAAAGCTAAACAAATACCAAGGAAATGTGTGTAAACTTTTGACTGTCTAGAAATTAATAAAAAATTCTCTCTTTATTCTGGCATTTAGCAAATGTAAATGATTTAGGTAATCCTAACAAACCTAAAATAGTAAACGTTTAGTGATTTACCATCAGACATTTTTTAAAAAAAGGTTATGTTCCTTTTTTAGAGTGTATGTAAACTTCTGGTTTCAGTACTGGGTTGCAGTTGGAAGGGCATGTGTAAAACATATGCTGGAATAGTTGGTGGTTCGTTGCACTGTGGTGACCCCTGATAAAAAAAGAGACTAAGCTGAAGGAATGAATGAATGAAGTAATGTATTAATTTATTATTATCTATTATTTAAAAAAGAAAGTTTTCAATGAAAAACTGTAGTCTACAGTGCAGGCGAATAACAAACATGCCGCTCATTCAACTATCCTAAGTCAGAATTTGGCCATTATGATAATAAATCCAAATCAAAATCTCAATAATGTTGTACCATGACTCAAGCAGCATGATAATATGATATATTGTGTGTTTCATGGTGATTTCCAGCATTACTAGCAAACATTAGAAAGTTTACAGCCGGTTAACCTTTAACAGAGAGCTGAAGACGTTATTCAAAGCCTCTCCATTGATTTGCATTGAGCTCTGAGTACAGTCGGCGCTCCAACGGCTCCATGTGGATTACAGATCTTCGACATTGGGATGAAGTTGGATGTATATTCGCACATTCAGACTTTCTCCTCAATAATATGATTTCAGAAAAGTGCAAATACTAAATAGTGAAATCATATTATCAGCCAATGACTATCAAAGTACAGCATTGTTCACAGCTAAATAGCGCTGATGTTGCTTTAAAGTCATATTTACATGACTGAATATTCAAAGTAGCGTAAACAATAAACCCAAAACACTGAAACTGTTCATTAACAGATATTTTTACAGTGTATGCATGTATGACATACAAAATGTGTACACTTACATTTTTACTCTTACAGTGTGAATGATTATGTGATTGATCCGTAAGAGAGTTGTGTGTGATTTACCAAACAGTGCTTATAAAAGAGGATTGAAGTAGTTTGTTCAGTAATGCTGGTCAAATGTTCACTTTGCTGACAGATTATTCTTACACAAGGCTTGCTGTGATTTTCTGTGGGCGCCAGATTGGATCCAAATCGCATCAATCCCACAATCTGCCTCTTTGAAGATCATAAAAACACACCATCATCAAGCTAATTAGTCTATTTCACAGCCTCTCTGTCTGCGGGATCTGACAAAAACAAGTCGGGTTCATGTCCAAACATATAAGCAGCCTCAAGATTATGTCACGTCAGGCTAATAATGAGCCTTTTTTTTCTCAAGCCATTGATCCCTTAAGAACCAAGTCAAATCCCAGGCTGTAATATGAGACTAGTGTTATGCAAGGACTGGATTTACGCAAAACGTTCACTCAAAATGGATAAATTTACACAACCTAACAGAAGTGATGCAGAACTGAAATACAAGAGAACAAGAAAAACAAGAACAATGTGGGTTTAAATTATATTTTGGTGAGGAAAACCCTCTGATACCCCAGGAGTGGATGGGATGGATGGGATGGATGGATGGATGGATGGATGGGAGAGGGTGGATGGATGAGAGTAGGTGGATGGGAGAGGGTGGATGGATAAATGGGAGTAGGTGGATGGATGGATGGATGGATGGATGGATGGATGGATGGATGGATGGATGGATGGATGGATGGATGGATGGATGGATGGGAGTGTGTGGATGGATGAGAGTAGGTGGATGGGAGAGGGTGGATGGATGGATGGGAGTAGGTGGATGGATGGATGGATGGATGGGAGTGGGTGGATGGAGAGTATTAGGTGCATTGGGTGCATGGGTGAATGGATGGGTGGATGGATGAGAGTGAGTGTATGAATGGATAGGGGTGGGTGGATGGATGGATGAATGCATTAAGTGGATGGATGGATGGATGAATAGATGGATAGATGGATGGATGGATAGACGGATGAATGCATTGAGTGGATGGGTGCATTGAATGGATGGATGGATGGATGGATGGATGGATGCATTGAGTGGAAGGATGGGTAGATGGATGGATGGATAGATGGGTGGATGGATGGGTGGGGGTGGGTGGATGGATGGAGTGCATTGGGTGCATGGGTGAATGGATGGGTGGACAGATTGTTGCATTGGGTGGATGGATCGGTGGAAGGATAGATGAATGCATTGAGTGGATGGATGATAGGAGTGGGTGGGTGGATGGATGGATAGATGGATGGAGTGCATTCAGTGGATTGGGTGGATGGGTGAATGATGGATGAATGTGTTGAGTGGATGGGTGGATGGATGGATAGGAGTGGGTGGATGGATTGATAAATGCATTGAATGGATGGATGAATGCATTGAGTGGAGGGATGAATGAATGGATAGATGGATGGATAGACTGATGAATGCATTGAGTGGATGGATGGATGGATGGATGGGTGCACCAGGTGGATGGGTGCATTGAATGGATGGGTGCATTGGGTGGATGGATGGATGGATGGATGCATTGAGTGGAAGGATGGGTAGATGGATGGATGGATGGTGGATGCGTGGGTGGATGCATAGAGTGGATGGATGGATGGATGGATAGATGGATGGATGCAGAGTGGATGGATGGAGGGATGAATGCAATGAGTGGATGAGTGGATGGAAGGATGAATGAATTAAATAGAATGGTGGATGGGTGGAAAAAATATATAGTCAAAAATACATAAATAAGCTGCCAGAGGATGTCTTATGGATGGATGGATTGAGTGAATGGGTGGATGGGGGCACTGGGTGGATGGATGCCTTGAGTAAAAGGATGGCTAGATGGATGGATGGATGGATGGATGGATGGATGGATGCATTGAGTGGATGAATGAATGGATGGATGAATGGATGAATGCATTGAGTGGATGGATGGATGGATGGATGGCATTCTGTAGTAAAGTGTATTCTATTGTATACTTTAGTAGTGCAGCAGCATTTAGAACGTAATGAATGCTTCATCATAATAATATTAACCGATGAATGCTGTAGTATACTTACTACAGTAAACTATACATATTGTTGTGTAAAACTGAATAACATGTTCCTTTAAGTTGTTGAAGCCGCTATAAAATAACCACAACACATTAATTCTAGTACACTACAGTATAGTTCTAAAACACTGCCTTTACTATAAATTACTATAGTATTTTTTACATTAGCCATTAACATTTCAATGGGGTGAACGATTGTAATCTGTAAAACCTAAATGTGATTAATAACCGCTCAGCCTGACAGATAATCGCCTACGTAGGTGTCAGGGAGGGTTTCTAGGGGACGCTGCATTGTTGTGGATGTTTTGGAAAAGAAAGCGGATCCGGGAGTGTGTGGATCAGCGGTACAGTGAACAACAGAAGCAGCACTTACAGTATGAACACTACACCAACAACTCGATACTGCTGTGAAGATGCTCACTATAAAGGAAACACGAGCCGTTCAGGTGTGATCATCCTCATGAAGACTGAAAACACTGAGGGAACTCAATTCTCACGTGTAGTGAACCACTGTTAGGCATTACGTAAGAGCAGCTGAGTTATTTAAAACACTTTAGCAGGACAAGAACCATGAATGGTAAATGTATTGACATTGACTGCTATATATATATATATATATATATCCATCCATCTATCCATCAATCCATCCATCCATCCGTCAATCTATCTATCCATCTATATATCCATCCATCCGTCCGTTTATTGGTCAATCTAACTATCTATCCATCCATTCGTTTGTCGGTCCATCTATTCATCCTTTCTTATTTATCCATTATCCGTCCGTCTGTCCATCCGTCTGTCCATCTATCTATCTATCAATCCTTCATCCATCTATTGATCCATCTATCTATCCATCCATCCATCCTTCTATTTATCTGTCTGTCAATCTATGCGTCTATCCATTTTATCCATCCATCCGTCTGTTTGTCCTTCTATAAATCCATCCATCTGTCTATCCATCCAACCATCCATCCATCTATCTATTTATCCATCTATCTTTCTATCTATCCATCTTTTTCATCCATTTCCATTATTCACCCCACTATTTATCTATCTATTGGTCTATTCATCTATCTGTCTATCTATTGATTCATCCATCCATCTGTTTGTCCGTCCATCTATCAATCCATCCATCCATCTATTGATCCATCCATCTATCTGTTTTGTCCGTCCATCAATCAATCCATCCATATATCCTTCTATTTATCCGTCTATCAATCTATGTGTCTATCCATTTTATCCATCCATCTGTTTGTCTGTCCATCTATCAATCCATCCATATATTCATTTATTGATCCATCCATCCGTCTATCTATCCATCCATCTATCCTTCTATGTATCCATCTATCAATCTATGTGTATAGCCATTTTATCCATTTATCTATCCATCCGTCCATCCATTTGTCCTTCTATCAATCCATTCATCCATCCATACATGCATCCATTTATCTCTCAATCCATCTATCTATCCATCCTACCATCTATCCTTCTATTTATCTATCTATTTCTGTGTCTATTCATCCATCCATCATCTATCTATCTATCTATCTATCTATCTATCTATCTATCTATCTATCTATCTATCTATCTATCTATCTATCTATCTATCTATCTATCTATCTATCTATCTATCTATCTATCCATCCTACCATCTATCCTTCTATTTATCTATCTATTTCTGTGTCTATTCATCCATCCATCCATCCATCATCTATCCATCATCTATCTATCTATCTATCTATCTATCTATCTATCTATCTATCTATCTATCTATCTATCTATCTATCTATCTATCTATCTATCTATCTATCTATCTATCTATCTATCCATCCGTCCATCCATCCGTCCATCTATCAATCCATCATCCATCTATTGATCAATCCATCCATCCATCTATCCTTCTATTTATCTATCTATTTCTGTCTCTATCTATCCATCCATCCATCTATTTATCCATCTATCCATCTATACATCCATCTATCTGTCTGTCTATCCATCCATCCAATTATCCATCCATCTCTCAATCCATATATCTATCCATCCAACCATCTATTTATCCATCTATCCTTCTATTTATCTATCTATTTCTGTATCCATCCATCCATCCATCCATCCATCTATCTATCTATCTATCTATCTATCTATCTATCTATCTATCTATCTATCTATCTATCTATCTATCTATCTATCTATCTATCTATCTATCTATCTATCTATCTATCTATCTATCTATCTATCTATCTATCTATCTATCTATCTAATCTATCTATCTATCTATCTATCTATCTATCTATCTATCTATCTATCTATCTATCCATCATCCATCTATCTATCCATCCAACAATCTATCCATCTATCCTTCTATTTATCTATCTATTTCTGTGTCTATCGATCCATCCATCCATCCATCTATCCGTCCATCTATCAATCCATCATCCATCTATTGATCAATCCATCCATCCATCCAACCATCTATTTATCCATCTATCTGTCTGTCTATCTGTCTATACATCCATCCAATTGTCCATCCATCTCTCAATCCATCCAACCATCTATTTATCCATCTATCCTTCTATTTATCTATCTATTTCTGCCTCTATCTATTCATCCATCCATCCATTCATTCATCCATCTATTTATCCATCTATCCATCTATTTATCCATCTATCTGTCTGTCTGTCCATCCATCCAATTGTCCATCCATCCCTCAATCCATATATCCATCCATCCAACCATCTATTTATCCATCTATCCTTCTATTTATCTATCTATTTCTGCCTCTATCTATTCATCCATCCATCCATCCATTCATCCATCTATTTATCCATCTATCCATCTATTTATCCATCTATCTGTCTGTCTATCCATCCATCCAATTGTCCATCCATCTCTCAATCCATATATCCATCCATCCAACCATCTATTTATCCATCTATCCTTCTATTTATCTATCTATTTCTGTATCTATCCATCCATCCATCCATCCATCCATCCATCTATCTATCTATCTATCTATCTATCTATCTATCTATCTATCTATCTATCTATCTATCTATCTATCTATCTATCTATCTATCTATCCATCTATCCACCTACCTATGATTAAATCTATCAATCTATATTTTTTGGTCATTTAAAAGTCTTGTATTAACCCACAGTAACCCTCCCTCCCTCCAGTGTTTTTCCAGTCAGTACTTCACTGAGTGCCCTTTAAAGGGTTTTCCACATTAAAGAAATCCAGAAGAAAATGTCATACTGCTAAAGTCAATATTATTAGTCCTGTTGAGAAGATATATTTTATATCGCAGGCTGCTTCTGTCCTCTTATGTAGACCTATACAGAATCATTAATCCCATATGTTCTTGTTTTATCATTTGTTTTACTACCAAAGCCAGAGATTAGATCCGTTTTTACATCCTGCTTTAGAAAAATAATGGAATTTCATAGAGTGTGCAAACTTTTTCACAGGCCTGTATGTAGTCATTTAGAAAAAAACGACTCCATGCCAAAGCCCAATGAAGAGGAGAATAAAGCACATCTCTGCACAGCATCTTCTGCTCAAGTCTAATATTTTTAAATAGAGTCTAAATGATTTGTGCGGTCGTGATTGAATGTTTGTGCAGCTGAAAGCTCCGCTTGTTTACTCCAGGACTAGTAAATAAAAAGAAAAGGGAACAGATGTTTTCTACACAAACAAAACAAAACAAAACTGAATAAACAGGCAAGTTCACACACTCGAACTCAGTTCAAACTCTTGAAAATAAAGGTCACAGCACAATAAATCAAGTTACAGATTTAAAGACTGTATGCCAAATTATTATTTAGCCTCTTGAATAATTTTAATTATGTTTCTAATATTTATCAGGTGATGTTTAACAGAGCAGGAAATGTTCGCAGTATTTCCTGTTTTACTTGTATTCTAAAGAAAGCCAGAAGAAATCTTTTAGTTTGCCTGGAACAAAAATACAAGTATATGAAATTTATCCATCCCTCTAATTCAACCATCCATCCATCTATCTAATCCAGGGGTGCTCAATCCTGTTCCTGGAGATCTACCTTCCTGCAGATTTCTGTTGCAACCCATATCAAACACACCTGCCTGTAATTATCAAGTGCTGTTCAGGTCCTAATTAATTGGTTCAGGTGTGTTTGATCAGGGTTGGAGCTGAACTATGCAGGAAGGTAGATCTCCAGGAACAGGATTGAGCACCCCTGATCTAATCCATCTGTTCATCCATCCATCAATCCAGCTTTCTATCTGTTCATCTATCTATATCCATCCATTTGTCTATTCATCCATCCACCCGTCCATTCATCAATGCTTCTTTCTATTTATTCGTCTATCTATATATCTATCTATCCATCCATCTGTCTATCCACCAATTCATCCATTTTTCTATCCATTCGTCTATCTATATAGCCATCGATCCATCCATCTATCCATCCCTTTGTTTGTCTGTCTGTCCATGTTTCTTTCTATCCATTTGTCTATATATCTATCCATCCATCCATCCATCAACCCATCATCCATCTGTCCGTCCATCCATAAATCTGTCCGTCCATCCATCCATTTCTTTCTATCCGTTCGTCTATCTATATATCCATCTCTCCATCCATCTATCTATCCATGCATGTTTCTTTCCATCCATTCGTCTATCCATCCATCCAACCATCAATTCATCTAATAATCTGTCTATCCATCTATTTATCAATCTCTATCCATCAAAGAAAGTCTTATTTGTTTTAGCTTGGCTGGAATAAGAAAAAATTATGGAATCCATCCATCCACTCGACTGTCCATCCATTTATCAATCCATCCATCCATCCGTCTTCCTATCCATCCATCCATCCATATTTCTTTCTATTCATCCGCCTGTCCATCCATCCATCCATATCCACTGAAGAAAGTCTTATTTGTTTTAGTTTGGCTGAAATAAAAAAATGAAATCCATCCATCTATTCATTTATCCGTCTATCCATCCATACATCTATCCATCATCCATTAATCCATCCACTTATCTAATTATCTGTCTATCCTTCTATTTATCCATCTAGCCATCTCTTTCCATTGAAGAAAGTCTCATTTCTTTTAGCTGGAATAAAACAGATTTATGAAATCTATCCATTCATTTATCCATCTATCCAGCTATCCATTATCAATTAATCGATCAATTTATTTATTCATCCAACCATCCATTCATCTAATTATCCAACTGACCATCTATTTATCCATCTCTATCTATCGAAGAAAGTCTTATTTCTTTTAGTTTGGCTGGAATAAAAAAGAAACAAGATTTACAGTATGAAGTAAATAAAAACTGTTGAGGTCAATATTTTTAGCCCCTTATGAATTATTTGTTGGATTGTCTCCAGAACAAACCACTGTTATACAATGACTTGCCTAATTACCCTAACTTTACCCTAATTACCCTAGTTAAGCCTTTAAATGTCACTTTAAGCTGTATAGAAGTGTCTTGAAGAATATCTAGTCTAATATTATGTGCTGTCATCATGGCAAAGAGAAAAGACATCCGTTATTAGAAATTAATATTACAACTATTATGTTTGCAAATGTGGGAAACGTTTAAAAAATAATTACAATTTCACAGGAGGGCGAATAATTTAATTCAATTCAAATCAAGTTTATTTGTACAGCGCTTTTTACAATAAGAATTGTTTCATAGCAGCTTTACAAAATGCGCACATTATTGCATTGCAACCAAAATAAGTAGCAATTACACTCAAATATAAGTTATTATATATAAACATGCAATTTTATTATTTAAAACTTGTAGTTTATATATTATGTGATGTCTGTGTGTACATGTTTATTGAAGAGTATCTGTGCATGAGTTGTCCTCAAAGTCCCAGATGGACTATTAATTAAGTTAATTTTAATAATTGTATTAATTTAGTGTTTAACTGCATGTTTATGTCGGGTCATTTCAACCCAATTATGGGTGTAATGGGGACTAACCCAACTCCTGGGTTAATTTTTTGAATTTAATTAATAAAGCAAATTTAATCCAATGTCTGGGTTAGTCCATATTTTACCCAATTTGGGTTTAAATAACCCAGCATTTCTTAGAGCGTGACGATAAAGAAACTCTTCATTCTTTCATGATCCTGGAGAAACAACAGCTCATATCCTGAAGCATGACTGCGGCAGAAATAAAGCTGGTTAAACACAGTTAACAAGTCATCTATTACAGCTCTTTCCGTGTGTTAAAGCACAAAACATCTCGCTGTGAGAACCAGTGTTTGTTCACCAGAGTCAAGAAGGAAACACGTTATGATCACTAATAAAGGCTCAGGACATTAAAACAGCATAGTGTTAAAGGTGCTGTATGTAAGTTTTTGACTCTTCTAAAGCATAAAAATACCATAATATGTGTGCAGATATTTAAGAAACATCCCAAGTGAACATACTTGTTTAACTGAAAAACAATGCTGAAGTCAGATATTCTGCTTTGAAAATGGGTTTTCCGTGCCGGAACTCTGCCTTTGTTTAGATAAATTTCATATGCACGATGCCAGTTTAGCCAATTATATGTCAGCACCCTGGGTTGCCTTGTTGGAAAACAGCGTATTTCATTCATTCATTCAGTAAGACTCTTGAAAGCATGCGTCCGTGACCAAAAGGAACAGTATGGGAGACAGATGCAGTTCCACATGAGGTTATTAATTAGCAAATTACATAAATATTACGAACGTAAACACTAGGTGAGCAGGTTACATTGTAACCGCGTGTCCTAACAACATGCTGTGATGAGAGAGGCAGTGATCAGCTATTTGGCTGTTTGCACCAGACGAAACACGGCAGAAATGTAAATACAGCCTTTCAGAAGCACAGAATATGCACTCGCTCACCAAACGGTAAGGTTTAGAATCTATTTAATACATGTTAACCCACTTTAACATCAATGTAGATGCTGAATCACTCATATGTGTTTAGTTCTAAAGTTCAATTTCAGACGGTTTATTGTATTTTCAAGATCTGAGGTGAACTTTCTGCTTTCAGTATATGGCAACAAATGCCATGTAAAATGCATTCAAACTCGCATTGTTAGCATTTAGCACAGAATAAAGCACACAAGGCTTACCTGAGGTGATCTAGCTGTCATAGGTTTCTGTTGTTCAGCTGTGAGAAATAGAAGCCATTTCTAATAAATCAATTCGAGGTGTTGGTTAGGACAAAAACTCCTTTTAATATGGAAAATATTCCCTCTATCGCGTGTCGTTGCTTTTATTTAGAACACAGTTTAAATCACTCGCGACCTGTACACAATCTGGCATCCCAGCGTACTTTTATTATGATCCAGGAGTGCAATACCTAGTTCAACCACTGGGTGTCAAACTTACATACTGCACCTTTAAATTGTTTTATTATTATTACACTTTTAAACTATTTCCCAAGTGCTGTTTAATGGATTAAAAAGACATTTATTCTAATTATTTTAAGAACGAATTTCATTCATTTTCCTTCGGCTTAGTCCCTTTATTCAGCAGGGGTCACCATAGCGGAATGAACAACTATTTCAGAATGTTTTACGCAGCGGATGCCCTTCCAGCTGCAACCCAGTACTGGGAAACATCCAGTTTAGTTCATCAATTCCCCTATAGCGCATGTGTTTAGACTGTGGGGGAAACCGGAGCACCCGGAGGAAACCCACACGATCACGGGGAGAACATGCAAACTCCACACAGAAACACCAACTGACCCAGCCGAGGCTCAAACCAGCGACCTTCTTACTGTAAGGCGACAGTGCTAACTACCGACTCACCAGGAACTAATTTCTAATAACTAATATTAGATCATATTAGATGTTGTCTTTGCCATGATGACAGTTCCTATTTTTCTATTTGATACTAGTATTCAGCTTAAAGTGCAATATTGTATGAAATGAAACATGACAGACATGTGGATGATGTGATGAGATGATTGACAGGCTCGTAACTAAGCAACAGAACGCTCCGTTAATCTCTGATAATATATCTCAAAGCTTGCATACTCTTCTGTTAGACACTTAAAGACATGCACTCTGTCTTCACAGATAACCTACATGTATTTTGAGGAGGTAGGTGAACTGGAAACGCTGATGATTGTTGCTGGGGCAGTCATTGTGGAATCCATGTAACATTAACAGAGCCTTACTCTTAAAATCAGGCCCGACAGCAGATCCTTCAGCGCAACAAAAGAGCAGGAGAGTAATTATTGACTGGACTGCGAGGCGTCCGAGTGTTTGAGCATTCCTCAGAACAATAACACACAAATATCAATCTTTCATGAGGGGGGAAGAAAAAAAAACGGCCGCAGGACTCAAAGGTCAACTTCCTGTTTGGATCCTGTTTGGGCTGCAGGTGTGAGAATATCAATGGCAGCGGGAACACAGACACATGGGATATAAGAGCAATATCACACGAGTTGCAGTGCGATGTGGCTGTATATGGGCACTAGTGGGAGGCATGCATTGGCTCGAGTGCCTAAGTGTCCCACCAGTGCTGATATACAGCCATATTCCACTGCTATTCGTGTGATATTGCGTTTATACAACAGTTCGACAGCATAATCGAAGAGTGTCAAAACCCTTTTGTATTAGGAACTACTTTCTTCCACCGTTCATTCACATCTGCAGCTGACGTCAGAACAGCAGAAGCCGCTGCTCATTCACCAACGTCACTGTAGAGCTAGAGTTTGAGTGATTCTCTAGCGTAATGTCTAAAGTGAAGACAAATGAGCTGATTTTGCTCACATTTTAAGATTATAAGGCTGAACAGCATGAAATGCCATCAGTCTACAGAGATTTCCCAGTATTTCTCTGTTGCAATCGGGAGAACACAACAATTAACCCTAAAAAAGTCAAAGCAAGCACTAGCAGATTACTGTTGTGTTTGTGATAACGCTAAACACATGCGGGCATTTCTTCTGTCTTTCTGTTTACTGAACTAGTCTGCAATAACAAAAACAGGAGACGCATTAGAAACAAACAGATGACCAACTAAAAACTAACTCAGGGTTATACAAAGAGTGGCCAATACAAAATACACACACTCCTGATATGAGTCCCATCTCACACTCAATACACTACAATTACTATGGTATAGATACAGCACTGCAGCACACAAGAGAGAGACCGACTTAGAATGTCACTCACCAGTTTAATAATGATTTGACCAAGTGTGCCACAAGCCTGCTTTTGAGTGAAGGTCTCGGCCGTTAGATCGCCCCCTTGGGGCTGGCTGCAGTACAAGTCATAAAGCCCGCCTCCTCCGTGTTAATGAAGGAGACATGAGACCAAATAAAAACATTAATTACACTTGCAATAAAATGTTCTGAAAGATGGTTCTGGTCAGTTAAGGCACTGGTTATCAGCTGATATAGGTGCAGATCTTCATTTTGAGCAGTAATTTAATGCTGGGCGTGTCATCGTGATTGACAGCTGTGATTGACAGTTTCTCAAAGCAGACGTCGGAGCTTCGGCAGGAGACTGAAGTGTTATTATTCCATTTCTGTGTTATTTTACCATCATAAAATGAGTTGCTCAGCAGTAAACTATAGTTTCTGACATACAGGATCTGGTGGAACACTGTTTATTCGGTAAGGTCAGGGCTTTATCAGTTTGCTGATACACGCCTAACCACACAGATAGCAAAATACACTCGGGCCAGTTCTGGCTAGACTCTCTCCTGCCGGAGACTTAGCCCTCGGCCCGACTCCGTCTGCTGTACCTATGAGTCCGGCTCGGATGCAGCATCGTCAGCTCGTTAGCGAGTCAATCGGGCCAGATGCGGCTGTGTTAGCGAGCCAGTGCTGCCGCATCCGAGCCGGAATCAGCCCGCGAGTAATGTGCACTGCGGCCTGGAGCTGGCGCGATTAAATCTTCATTATATAAAACCTCACCTTTATTAACGTTATTACAACCATTTGTGTTGATAAAACAGCAAACGCAGGCTACTATGTAAACGCAAAGTCTACATTAGCGAGGCTTTGTTATAGTGCAGACGCCGGCGGTCAAGTGAGCAGTTCAGGGGGCGTGGTTGATTTGATGTACAAGCGTTTGGTTGGAAGTTGGATTCCGCAGCTCCTCCTCTGGCTCCATCAGTAGGGGTGTCAATATTAATTGTTTCTTCGGTGCACCGCGATGCAGACGCGGACAATTCGGTATCGGTTCAGTTATAATCATAACCGGTTATTATGTACTGACGTCATTTATATCCTATGCGCTATGTCGCGGTAGCTTACTATGGCAAGGAAGGCGAGCGCGAGTGTTTACAACGCTTCACCTACTTGACGCACAAACTGTGCACAATTTCACTGCGTGTGTGTTTTCTGGACACTCTTTCCCTGACACTTACAGCAGAAGTCCCTATTTCACTGTGATTGAGAGAATGAAAGTAAACTCCATTACTCTCTCTCTCTCTCTCTCTCTCTCTCTCTCTCTCGCTGTGGCCCATTTGACCTGCTGGGGTGACTTTTCCTCTCCTTTAGGCTGATACGGCGATACTTCTGGATAGAGGTCTGCATTCCCGTCGCTGTAAAGCGGGAGCCGCTGGACCAGACCAGATTTCTTGCAGCGCGGTGAGAGAGAGCGATGCTGTGTGTTGCTGTCTATGTTTGTGTGTGCGTGTATGTGTGTGAATGAGAGAGGGCGTGATGCTCTGTGTCACTTGCTTGGTGCTGTGTGTCTATGTGTGTGTGTGTGTTTATACAGACAGCCCCCCACCCCCAAATATAAAACTGTGTTTGGGGAAAGCATCGACAATGCACCGTGATGCACCGAGATATCGAATTGAACCGAATCGATGGCATGATAATCGTAACCGAACCGAACCGTGAGACCAGTGTAGGTTCACACCCCTATCCATCAGGCAGTGCTTCTGCGCATGCCCAGACTCCAATGTCAGCAGTCTTTTGCGACGGTTTGTGCCCGTCAAGAGGCGTTTTTTTCCTTCACAGCGTTTAATGGAAAATGGCGCCGTCGCGACGTCCATATTTTATACAGTCATTGGATTTGATCAGCTGTAATTAGAAAATACGCCAACATCAAGTGTCTTTGCTCTGCCAGGTTAATGGCAGTCGCTGAATCTCGGATATTATAAATATTTAAAATAGGCACTATCCTTATAAATAAACAGCACAGTTGCAATCTAAACAACTACATTGTCCACTAATAAATCATGATGTTGTCCAGCAGCTGCAATATTTGTCAGACTATAGTGAGTTCATTGATCTGCTGTCACTCTATGTGGGCGGAGTAATACAGAAGGGTGAAGAGGCGGTACGAGTGCTGATATTGCAGAATATCACACAGCTATCAGCCAATCAGATTCGAGAACCAGACACAACTGTTGTATAAATAAATATATATATAATATAAATGTATTAAACATGAAAAATCGAGATTATAGATTTAAAGGTGACCTATTAAGCCCCTTTTTACAAGATGCAAAATAAGTGTCTGTGTATGTGAAGTTTGAGCTGAGAATAGCACACAGATAATGTTTATATCTCTCTGAAACTGACCCTTTTAGGCTTTGACCCTAGTTGTGGCGTTTTGGTGACTGTCGCTTTAAATTCAAATGAGATCGTGCTCTTTTCAGAAGAGGGTGGAGCTACAGACGGCTCCAGCAGTGTGTGTGTTGTCAGTGCTAGTCAGGTGTGCTTCAGTGTGAGTGTGTGCTTCATGCTTCTGTCAGTCTATGTCGCTCCTGTCGCTGTTCATCTAAAACTCCACATCTATAATCCTCTTAATCTATGCTGACATTATCTTCAGCAGCTCAAACACTCTAATGGCTAATGGCCAGACGGCTGCTTCTCACTCAGGGCTGCTGTTTATGCTAATGAGATGGAGAGATGGGCACTAGTAGGCGGGGCTTTCCTCCTCTGATGACACACAATTGGAGAATGTCAATCAAAGTGTTTCGATCAAGTCTGATTACAACAAGCACAATGGATTCATGTTGACCATTAGAGGCTGGAGATATTCACACACTGCTGACACACAACTGGGTTTAAACCTCTTATAACTTTATATGTATTTTCTTTCTATACCTAGTTGATCAGATGTTATTAAAGTTTTCAAACTCTTATAAATCTGAAAATGGGTTGCAGTAATGACATTGGGATAATGTGGCCAACCCATTAGAGACGTCTAGAAGTGTTAGCAGTTTGTCTAAATGAGTTGTGTGTCTGGAGAAACCACTTTAAAAACATTCAAACCATAAAACAGCAGAAGTGTGTTGTGTTCATCTCTCTAATGCTGAGGAACATGCTGTAATTGTGCTGTTTTGCCTGAAGCTTCAGCCCAGCACAAGCCGTCGCCTGACAAACAGAGCCACACCTGCAGATAATGGAGCGCTCGCAGATCTGTGCTGAAGTTACGCCATCGGTCTGTGTTACACTACATTACTGTTACACTGAATGAAGAACGTTTCATCTGTAGGTCAATTAAACACACACTCCAAAGAAAGTGCTGCTTGTTCAAATTGTGTGATTATAATGAGCTCAAACAACACAGTTCTTAAGACTTTTCTTGGACTCAACTGGACTGTTTTAATGTTCAATGTGGTAATTTATTTCATGGTAATAGTATTTTTAAAAGTAAAGGTATTATTCCAGAAAATGTACAAAAGGGCTTTATATAATGTAGGGTTGGGCGATGTTGACCAATTTGGCATCGTACCATGTCTAGGGTTGTGACGATGAGGAAATTTCCCCACCGGTTAATCGACATGTGACAACACCGGTAATACCGGTATCACCGTGGGGGTGGGCGTTTCCTCTTTTACTCTTTTTTTCTGCTTTTAAATAGCTTATAAATGCGTGAGTATTATACTTTCACTTTCAGTTTTCGGGAATTGGCAATTCGGCGTCAAACTACAAAAAATCTCTGTTATTAAACACAAAACCTTTATTAACATAATGAAAACAACAACAACAATGGTACAGGCTGAAAAAAACTGTGGAAATTGGAACCAAACAAATAACCACCATAGAACGTTTATTACTTATGTTAGAATGTTTTTAAAACGAATAAGAAAATAAAATAGAAAGTAATTAAATAGCACAAAGTTTAAATAAGATTAAAGGAATGAACAAGAAACGAATATAAAAAAAACATCCAAATGACATTAGGCTACAAAAATGACAGGTCGGCAGTCTTTAAAAAAAATACAATCAACAAAAACACTGCATTTTTTTATTAACAGTGCAGTCTACATGGTCTTTGCCAGGAAACCCAACATGTTGATCATCTCTGATGGGATCTTGTGGGGCTCACCATGTTCCCCATCGTGTTGAACACTCTCTCGAATGCGCAGCTTGTTGCGCACACGCAAAGATACTTTTTGGTTACCTTTGCCAACAGGGGGAACCTACTTTAGTTGTCTTTTGTCTAGCTGACTTCAATGTCTTAATGTATTAATTAGCCTAATGTATATTAATAGCTTAGTCCTTATAAACAGTCCGTTTATAAAATACATTATTAACGAATCTATAGGTTACTGAAGAATAAACCGAATATGAAATATGATCCTTGCATAATGATCACAGCTAAACAAGCTAGCACTCAATTTATATATAAACTATAAATAAAAAAATGAAAGAAATTTTAAGTAATGGAACATTATGTAAAAAAATCTACTACATGCTAAATAAAAGTGTTTACATCTTCTGTAAAGATCAGACAGCCTATACAGACCACACAATACCAATAAACACTATGTAAATGTATAAATATTTCAATAAGTATTGATAATGGAATATTTATAACTACATGATCTTGCTTTTTGTTATATTGATGCCGGCTTTAAGCTCTCATGTGCGCGCGCTCTCTCTCTCTCTCTTACCAGCGGCTGACGGGCCCACACAGCATACAGTGGCAAGATGACAAGTGCGTACGGGACCAGTTTTATTTTTTGATTTGCCTGTTGTTCCTTTTTTAAAATGCCTTTTTTTTTTTTTAATCTCTCAAGTCAATATTGGCTATCGGGTAACATAATCTCCCTCAGAGATATTGGAGTTCAATAACGTGGTGCGCAGTATGACTTTTGGCCAACACCTCCCTGTAAGTTTACAGATAGACTATAGACACCTCTGGTGTGTTATGAATTGCGTGTTTTACATGACAGCGACACATGCTACATTTAGTTTTTATTGTAAAATATACATTATAACTCAGTAAACAGTAAAATATTATTTTTTGAATGGCTTGCTTATTGGCAGCGTCTAGGCTAAGCATATTTTCATTAATATTAAAACACATGAATACAAACTAGCCACCCTTTGATTTTTTTCGTTTTCGTATATTTTTTATCAAACGAAAAATGCAATGAATTGTTTATTTTGGTTTACATTTTATTATAATTAATATAATTATTAGGCGACTTGACTTGTGTGGCGTCTATCGATGGATGACAGCAAGAGAGAGAGATGAGATCACACCTCAGTTTCGATGTGTGGCCGCACGTCACATTTACTTTACTGCAAGTTTTTAATATAGGCTCATCTAAATTAACTTTTCATTCGATTAAAAGCCGAAACATTGCCAGACAGACAAAGCAACTTTCGGTTTTGAAAGAGGGAGACTTCAGTGAAGATGCACACACACACAGGATACACTCTTGTCGGCCTTTTCATTATTGATTTCTTTAACATTAAACTCATAATAATCAAGTGCACAAAAGAACAGATGAACTTCGGAAAAAGTGATCACTGCGTTTCTCTGCAGTTGGCTTGTCAGTGGCGCGGCAATCACTTTTGGTTTAATAAAAAATAAGATTATTTAAAACACTCTGTGAGATGATGGTCGCAGGATTTTTAAATGAGGCGCTTTTGCTTTGCGTTTTGACACTAAATCCTCCGCCATTCTCTTTAATTCGACTCATCTCGTTCTCCTCACATGATAAATGAAATATGAAGCATTGTAGCTATGTTCAGATTTTAACTACAGCCTACTGCATGCTATTGTCTTAAGTAAATTATTTGGAGTTATATTTTCCATTTAATTTAAATAAATATTGAATTAAAAAAAGGAATACTTAAAAAAATGAGGGCACGGTGTCACGGTGGAAAAGTGATGTCACCGGTGTTGCGTCTTAAAACCGGTAACACCGTCAACACCGTCTATCGTGGCAAGCCTAACCATGTCTAATGTGAACATCGGCAATGGACGATGGTATCGTCGTCGTAGGCGACGTGGGGGTGGTTGTTGTTAAATATCAATTAATTCATAACGAATTTAATAATTGTAGCCTATCGTTTTCACTACCTGACCCACATGGTCTTTGCTTTACCCATAACCAAACCATAAATAAATAAAGTCATACACGAATTACCATCTGTCAATCACTTTTTTTCCGCGGGACTCTGGCATGATCAGGCGGAGTGATCTGTGTCAGTATAATGGCTTTTCCCCACAGCTGGTGGCGGAGACGAGACGAGAGTTCGTTTGGAGTTCACTGTAATTTGTATTGTGATTAATGATAACTTCCTTATTTTATTATTATTATTATGAGGAAATAATAACAAGTAATGATGTTAGGGCTCGACCGTTTCGGCGTATGCACCCGAAATTTTATGCGACCTAAAATATATATTTGAAAGCATTTGTGCTAGTGCATAAATTGTCACCGTGCGACCTGTTTTCACTGCAAAATCCTCACCATGTGCGCGAATTTAGGAGACATTTATGCAGGATGCATCTTTGCACCTAAAGACGCCAAACGCAGCGCTCAGGAACAAATTAAAACAGTTATGCGATTGTGAACTTGCTGAAGTAAAAAAAGCCCGCAATGCTTGCCCCGCCTTTGTGCTCTTCTTATTGGCCCACTGCGCTAGAACTGAACTGGATTGGTTAATATCAGCTGTCAATCACTCAGTCAATGCCTTCTGCCTTCAGATGACAGGAGCTACAACTGCGGAAATGTGACGCGCTGAAGAAGAGAGAATGAAAATAACACTGACAGATTTAGTTTTAGAAACCACCTAAAGTTAAATAATGGCACATCTTATTAGTGATCATGTGCTGAATGTTAATCCACCATTTGCAATTTTCCAAGAGTGGATAAGAGACTTCCAGTGGCTTCAAGTCCCTATGAAAATAACTAAAGCCATTCACTGTAAAGTCTGTGGGACGGGGTTTACAGGTAACAGCGTTTGCCACTGAATCTACACATTTTAAGTGCGAGAGGTGCTGTATAATCCTCACGATGTATTTAATCCTCACAATGCTGTCAGCCGTGCAAACAGCAGCTATAAGTGAAATATAACACAGCTCATGAAAAGACTGTTATTGCTATTAAGATGACATGCAAATAATAAGTTATATATCAATATACATGTGGGGCGGGGCGATGGATCGTGATGCCGGCTCAGCATCGTGAAGTTTATCAGCCATCGGCGATGGATGATAGCATCGTCTATCGGCCCAACCCTAATATAATGAATACGCTTGAATATTTGAGAAGGACTTGATCTTATTTGATTATTTTGTGTGCACTGCATCCTGTAAACCAGGAGTGTCCAAACTCGGTCCTGGAGGGCCGGTGTCCTGGAGAGTTTAGCTCCAACCCTAATCAAACACACCTGAACCAGCTGATCAAGCTCTTACTAGATACACTACAAACCTCCTGGCAGGTGTGTTGAAGCAAGTCGGAGCTAAACTTAGCAGGACACCGGCCCTCCAGGACTGAGTTTGGACACCCCTGCTGTAAACGATTACGTAATGCATGTATGTTGTCCCAACACAAATCCATTAAGTTTACTTTGTTTTAAATTTAACACACATAGTGGACTGAACATAAAACAATTACGCTGTCATTAAAGAATTTCCAGAATTGTGTCATTTCAGGTGATTTTACTGTAAAAACGCAATTTGAAGCAGCCGCAAAAAATCTTCTTTGAGTGCAGTCACTTATAATAAATCTGCAACAAAATTCAACAGTATAATGTTTCCCAGTGATGGGTTGCAGCTGGAAGGGCATCCGCTGCGTAAAACATGTGCTGGATAAGTTGGCGGTTCATTCCGCTGTGGCGACTAAGTCGAAAAGAGAATAAATGAATGAATGAATGAGTTCTGTATAATCAATAAAGAGCAGCGGAGAACTTCTATTTTTTGTTACACAAATATATTCATTTTCCTTTAGCTTCATCGCTTTATTCAGCAATGAACCACCAACTTATCCAGCATATGTTTTACACAGCGGATGCCCTTCCAGCTGCAACCCATCACTGGGAAACACCCACACATTCTCACTCACACTACGGACAATTTAGCACACCCAATTCCCATATACCACCTGTCTTTGGACTGTTGGGGAAACCGGAGCACCCGGGAGGAAACCCACGCCAACACGAGCAGAACATGCAAACTCCACACAGAAACACCAACTGACCCAGCCGAGGCTCGAACCAGCGACATCGCTACCTACTGCGCCACCGCGTCGCCTACAAAGCTCAGATTTGATTCTCATAATTTGTTTTGTTTACAGAGTTTGAGGTTTACTGGATCATTATTAGTAGCTGTGTTTCCATCCACCTATTTTTATGTGCATTTTGCATGTGCGCATAAAAAAACCGGTTGATGTAAACGCCATGACGCGCATAAATTTAGAAAAATGTGCATAAAAAACACGAACTTTTTATTCAATAAGAAAAGATGCGCATAAACTATGATGGAAACACTTTTACCGCACAAACTCCAGTGTGCGCATTGAAAAAGGTCATGTGATTTTGTTATAAGAGATCATGTGATGATAAAAATGTGCGCGGATGGATAAACCAGCAGGCTGAGCACACTGTAAACCATCTGAAATGTTGTTTTGGTCATTGTAAAACACCTTACCGTTTCAGTATTAGTGTTATTATATTATCAATGACCTCCAGAATCAAGAGCATCTGTGCTCCGCGTCTGACACCTTCAAACGCCACCGCGTGTTCACTGCGTGTCAGGATTGCCTTCTGAGGTGCAAGTCATTTATTAGATTGACGCAGCTTCTCCTACTGCAGCAAATTCAGTTTTACTGTTGATATTTGGCGCCAGTTAATCAGGAAGGGGCGATTTTGTTTGCTTTGACTCGTTAGATTGAAACGCTGCTTTATTCGCGCGTCTTTTATTCGATAATCCAATTTTGCGCACAAGTTCATTCAGATTTTTGGATGGAAACATGGCTATTGACACCTTACTGATGTTGATCTACCATTGCACACACTTTATGACATTTTATTTATCAATTTTAGGAGTCTCTTGAACACTGACGTTTAGTTTATTATAAAGAGATCAGATATTTAATTTAAATACTTTTGTTTTTGACTATTAAGACTATTTAACTTAGTAATGTTAGTAAAAAAAAATCAAGTGGTTAAATAAATCTCAATATATACAGCTGAAGTCAGAATTATTCGCCCCCTTTGAATTTTTGTTTCTTTTTTAAATATTTCTCAAATGATGTTTAACAGAGCAAGGAAATGTTCACAGTATGTCTGATAATATTTTTTCTTCTGGAGAAAGTCTTATTTGTTTTATTTCGGCTAGAATAAAATCAGTTTTTAATTGTTTTAAAGCCATTTTAAGGTCAATATTATTAGCCCTTTTGAGCTATATTTTATTTCGATTGTCTCCAGAACAAACCATCATTATACAATAACTTGCCTAATTACCCTAACCTTAACCTAATTACCCTAGTGAAGCCTTTAAATGTCACTTTAAGCTGTATAGAAGTGTCTTGAAGAATATCTAGTCTAATATTATTTACTGTCATCATGACAAAGATAAAATAAATCAGTTATTAGAGATGAGTTATTAAAACTATTATGATTAGAAATGTGCTTAAAAAAGAAATTGGGGAAAAAATAAACAGGGGGGGCTAATAATTCTGACTTCAACTGTATGTATTGTTAAAAAATATTCAATAATTATCGATACTGAATGATATGTAACATACTGTGATAATTCTTTTTTTGCAGTATCGCCCAGAAAACATTTATCGTTTCTATTTTCATATTTTCAAGAAAGCTGCACACATTTAGGATACAATGGTTGTCCTTTGTGTCACTCACCCACAAACGCACTCACACAGTACTAATCTGCTGCTTTATCTTTTATGAATACTGTCTAGATCAGGGGTGTCCAAACTCAGTCCTGGAGGGCCGGTGTCCTGCATAGTTTAACTCCAACCTCCTTAAAAACACTTGCCTGGAAGTTTTAGTATACAAGGAGTTTGATTAGCTGGTTCAGGTGTGCTTAATTGGGGTTGGAACTAAAATATGCAGGACACCGGCCCTCCAGGACCGAGTTTGGGCACCCCTGGTCTAGTTAAACACTTTCTCCTGCAGGTGCTTGATCATGATAGAATCCCCCCTATACTGTAGTGAGAGTGGAGTGTTGTCTGAGTGAACATACTGCACACTGATGAGGGAAAACACAAACATTCACAGAGTGTGATAATGAAGATCAGCTTGTTTCTTCATGATGAACAGATTTGAGGATTGAAGTTAAATTGATCAGCTTTATTATAGAGCTTTAGTGTAGGCGGCTCATTTTGACCCCAATCATGACTAGTGTATATTAAATTCTAAAACAACGAGAGGGTTAAGTTGGACCAATGATAGCGGTATGACGCATGACGTGCCCCACACATGATTTTGCTTCTCGTTTATATACACTATGAACAGCAGCTACGCTAATTATTCTCCTTATTCTGTATTTCCACCTGGGGGTACTCATCTCGAGGCCCTCAGACTATGCAGTGCCACTGACGCGATCCGAGACCAGCGACGAGATGATCCCAAGGTTTTCTGGACCAGGCCGTATCCTGAGCAGCTGCTGTGGTGGTCATCGTGGAGTGAGAACATGAGACTGACTCCTGTGATGCTCCAAGGACAGACGAGTCTTCGCTGAGGTCCAGCTTCCTGCGCCTAGACTGCAGCTCTGCACAAGACGTTTGGCCATAGGGGAAATGGTCGTGCCCATCTGAGCCTGGTTTCTCTTGAGGTTTTTTAAATCTTCGCTTTCGCCAATTGGTGAAGTTTTTTCCTCGCCGCTGTCGCCACTGGCTTGCATGGTTCGGGATCTGTAGAGCTGCGCATCGATGGATTTGCTCTTCAGTGTTTGGACTCTCAGTAGTGATTATTAACCCACACTGAACTGAGCTAAACTGAGCTGAACTTAATCTCTGAAAACTGAACTGACACTGTTTACATTCACTATAATCTTCCATGTGAAGCTGCTTTGACACAATCTACATTGTATAAGCGCTATACAAATAAAGATGAATTGAATTGAATTGATTTATTGTTTATTAAGTGAAAAACAATCCCAAAGGCTTGCGATGAATGCAAACGAGCAGCAGGAGCCAGCACTGTTGTGAAAACAGGTCAGACTCATTGTGAAGACACAAAGACGCACAACGACATGACATCAGCACACAAAAACACAGCAGGAGGGAGGAAGAAACACAACGGACAACCCAAGCTCCTCCAGATGCACACACACTCGCTCTGACACCATGACCCACATTCAGATACGCCAGAGAAACAGGAGGGTGTAAACAGTACACTTGAGTGACTTAAAGAGGAGCTATTATGAAAAAGAAATCACTTTTAAACACAGGCAGCAGTGTGTGAGTATCTCCAATGGTGAACAGTAATGAATTGTGTTTGTTCTAATCAGACTTAATAAAGGAAACGCTTTGATTGACATTCTCCCTTTGAACGTGTCATCAGAGGGGGAAAGCTCCGCCCACTAGAGCCCATCTCTCCATCTCATTAGCATAACCAGCAGCCCTGAGTGAGAAGCAGCCGTCTGTCCATTAGCCATTAGAGTGTTTGAGCTGCTGAAGATAATGTCAGCATAGACTAATGCTGCGTTCACACCAGACGTGGAAGAAGCGTCAAGCGCAAGTGATTCACATGTTAAGTCAATGCAAAGACGCGAGTAGACATCCTGTAGCGCGATACGCACGAATGAGGCGGCGTGAATGACGCGATTCGCGCGAATGAAGAAGCACGAGTGCGTTACGAAAATCTGAACTTCAGCGGACATTCGCTGGGCACCAGACAACAGCTCATCAAACTGGGCTCGGCTTAGTCTGAAGCACCGCTGAAAGCTTCCATACTCCAGGTACAGTTTCTGAAGGAGTTGAAGAACTCACAGAGCTGGGTGCACATCTGAAAGGATCTAGTGGACTCAGACACGGCTCCAAACGAATCGATGCTGTTTTTCAGCCTTCATAAAGCACATAAACACAGCTGTTCTCTCAATAAAATCCATGTTAGCCATTTAGAAATAAAGCTACAGTCACCGGGCAGACAGAAGCCCTGCCTATCATGCGAATCCGCCTCTATTGTGAAGCGGATTTTGACGCGCGAAAGAAGCGAGTAAGCTCAAAATGTACACACGTCGGTTTACGCGTGAATATCGTGATTTATCCGCGCGTACTGTGTCAAGTGTGATCACAGCATAAGATATAGATGTGGAGTTCTAGATAAAGCAGAATATATAAACACATATAAACACATTTACTTTAATCATTACTATTGGAATGTAATGTGTATTTATATAGCGCATTTATTGTGTATGGCACACCTGTTAACCCTCCCGTTTTTCCCAGGATTCTCCCGTATTTTACAGTTTTATCCTGCTATCATCCCATAAAGGTATTTTCCCGTATTTCTCTCGTATTTTCAGTCTTTCTCTGAAGGGTGGCAAATAAATATTAAAGAGCAGAGCCTTCCTATACGCAACCCATACAGCCAAACCACCAGGGGCCGCTCTTTGCTCTTAAATGCCAGTCTGTTTTGTGCTTTCGCTTTGTTTAGGCATGAAAACACTTTAAAATAAATATAAAAACGGCAGGATTCCCTTTCCTTTCATTACAGGTGCCGTCTCCCCTTCATATGCAATCCTCAAAACAGTCATATAGCGGTGCGTGACTGTCAGCTGACGAGCTCCATAGTGATAAATAGAGGCTGTTTCCAAAACAGATTCTGTACACGCGATTTGAAATGGAGCGAAAGTCTGGGTTTTGGGTGCGTGTTTAAACAGACGTACACACATAATTAATAATAATAATAAAGATATCGATCTTGGTGGGTTTTTTTTTAAACACAACTAATTTCGTCCTAAATGAGCATAAAAAGTTAGGAAAGCAATCGATTTCTGTGATTATAACGTTAGATGGTTGCATTTTTAAAGTGACACCTGTTATTTAATGTAATCAAATAAATGAGAGATTCATTCGCTGCTCTTTAGGGCGTACTCACACTATGCTATCCGAACCGTGCCCAGGCCCGTTTCCCGGATCGTTTAAGAAGTGTGAGTGCTCTGAATCGGGCTCAGGCACGGTACACTTGGCCGGCCCTGGCCCGGTTGGAAGAGGTGTGCCAGAGCGCGGTTCACTTGGGCTCAGGCGCGGTACGCTTACAGTGTGAGTGCAAGCGTGCCTAAGCCCGAAACTGAAAGCGAGAAATGAGGCTGTGATATGCCCTAAATGACCCATCAGCGCTTAAATTACCCATCTAAAGTCCTCGTGAATAAAAAAGTCCTCGCCTACACAAATCTGTTTGATATGGATTAATTAATCATTCGTACTGTTCAATGAACGCAAACTGTCGAAGTTTATTAAAGACGCAAACCCCTCACTGCACTACAGCTGCACCTTCAGCAAACCTCCTAATTCCTGCAGCACGAAGACTTTATGATTGTTTATGAGCGTCAAAAGTGGCTGATCTGTTCGGCGAAATATTTGACTGTGTGTCACCGCATATCAAACTACTTAAACGATATCACTATAACTTACTAAAGAAATCTCCACTGTGCTGAGCGAAAGCGCTTGCTGAACTGCGCGTCATCAATGACGTAACCGTGCCCAGGCCCGAATGTAATGTGAGTGCAGGCCGTCGGGGGAGAGGGGAGGGGGCGCAATCGTGCTTCGGCCCGGTTCAAGGCAACTGTACATAGTGTGAGTACGACCTTAATCAGAATGTGTAAGTTATACAGTGAAGAAACGGCTAATGAGATTTGATAGCTTGATTTTATTTCATTATAATAGCTATTCATTTGAATAAGCTGAACTGTTTGCTAATGTATTTGCTGCTAATGTATACTATTGATTTTTTCTTTTGTAAATAATAATAATAAAACATATTACTGACCGTTTAACTGTTTATTTACAATGAAACAGCTCCAAATCAACATATTTAGTAATTTGGGGATTTTTAAGGGGGTGGGGGGTGGGGTGGGTCGGGTCGGGGGAATCCCTTATCATGGTGGGCATATCCCTTATTTTCACATCCCAATGTTGACAGGTAGGGTGTATGGCCATACACCCAAAGCACTTCACAATCACAATCATGAGGGGAGTCTCTCCACAGCACCACCGGTGTGCAGAATCCACTTGGATGATGCGACGGCAGCCGCAGGACAACGGCGCCAGAGTGCTCACCACACACCAGCTATTGGTGGAGTGAAGAGACAGTGATAGAGCCAATTCAGTGGATAAGGGATGATTGGGAGGCCATGATCATAAGGGCCGAGAGGGACTTTGGCAAGCACACCGGGGTTACACCCCTACTCTTTACGAGAAGTGCCATGGGATTTTTAATGACCACAGAGAGTCAGGACCTCGGTTTAACGTCTCATCCGAAAGACTATTGGATGTGAAGAGACTTTCAACCAGCACAACATGTTTCAGAAGACCTACTGCACCTTTAACAGGGAAAATAAATGCATAAATAGACTACGCCACAAAGGAGTTTTTGTTTTTCAGCTGATGAAAAATAAAAAGTTTGTATTCAAAAAATTTTTTAAAAAATAAAAAATAAATTAAAAAAATCACAAATTTAACATCTATAAAATTTAGGAAAACAAATGGCAAAAATAATCAGTAAACAAGTCACTGTTTACATCCCTCGTGCTCAAGAGAACAATACTGTCATTTCCTGTCAGACTGGTGCGAATGATGGAGAATAAAAACAGTTTCTGCAATGAGTCACAGAGCAAGCGACACACACACACACACACACACACACACACAATAACAAACACTGACATGCGATCCTGATGTTTGAACACAATCTTGCGAGTCAGTCCTGTGATTGATTTATCCAAATCAGGCTATTCAAACCAACTAAACAGTAAACAGAGCTGAACACACTTTGTTTTTATGCTTTATTTTGACCCGTGCCGGATTGTTAGGGGGAAAACTCGATGGCTTGCGAATCAGTCAGTACATTTTGTACTTCTAACCAAATCCTGCTGTGTCCAACAGAGCAAGACTGAACACACACATGTTGCACAATGACTTCCAATAACACCAAACGCCTAGTGAGCAGGATTTGTTCATACTTAATCTAGGAAGGAATTTGTGATGGAAAACTTGGAGAGCAACTGCACGGCCTGGCAACACACGTGACGGCCAACAGAGCGGCGTTTTAATTGTTTGGTAAGGCTCTCGCTATGATCATATATCAGTGCATTAAGCTGAAAACAGCTGCGCAGAAGGGCATTTCTCATGTAAACACTGACTTATGCAAATTCACCAACAGTTCTGAGATCAGTCAGTGCATCAGGAATGCCTGCAGACGAACTAATATAGAAGAGATTTTGCAGTTTGATTTATTTAGATGTGATTTGTAAGGGGCTCAAATTAGATTGACGCTTGTACTGAGATAGAAAGCATGCTAACTGCAAGTGAAGCATGCACAAAAACATGCAATGTCAAATCATGGGTGAAATAATGTTCCAATATAACCCAGTGTGATCAAAACATTTGCATAAAAATGAAAGAACAATATAATGCTGACTACTTCGTTCACTGCCCCCTATTGAGTGCCTCTTTGTATTTTTATATACGTTTATACGCCCTGATTGTTTATGTTTTCGTTGTATTGTTATTTTTATTTCATGTATTTTGTTATTTTATAGTTGCTGTGTTGTTCATATTCAGATCGGTATATATTACATAGTTATTACATTATTATTATTTATAACAGTTCTGTCTGGTTCTCGAATCTGCAATATCAGCACTCGTACCGCCTCTTCACCCTTGTGTATTACTCCGCCCACATAGAGTGACAGCAGATCAATGAACTCACTATAGTCTGACAAATGTTGCAGCTGCTGGACAACATCATGTACTTTTGAGGCTTTATTAGTCAAGAATGTAGTTGTTTAGATTGCAACTGTGCAGTTTATTCAGAAGGATAGTGCCTATTTTAAATATTTATAATTTCACCACGTCGGCAGCCATCACCCTGTGCGCCACAAGATGGCGACAGATACTGCATAATAAGTCCTTAGGGGAGAAAAACTCAGCTTTCTCTTTTCATATTTCAAACTACAGCTGATCAAATCATAATAAAACGGGTGAGTGACACGCTAAGTCAATCTCTCTCTTTTGTATATTGCATCGCTGTGTTTATACCATAGTAATCTGCTAGTGTTTGCTTTGGCTATTTTGGGGTTAATTATTGTAATCTCCCAATTGCAACAGAGAAATACTGGGAAATCTCTGTAGACTGATGGCATTTCATGCTGTTCAGCATTATAATCTTTAAATGTGAGCAAAATCAGCTGTTTTGTCTTCACTTTACACTAGAGAATCATTCATATACTAGCTCTAAAGTGACGTTGGTAAATGAGCAGCGGTTTTGCTGTTCTGACGTCAGCTGCAGATGTGAATGAATGGCGGAAGAAAGTAGTTCATCGAACAAAAGGGTTTTGAGACTCTCCGTGTTTGATTTTCTTTTTTATACACACGATTATGCTGTCGAACTGTTGTATAAACACAATAACACACGAGTAGCAGTGCCATATGGCTGTTTATCAGCACTGGTGGGGCAGTAAGGCACTGGGTCCTGTGGCCTCGAGCCAACACACACCTCCCAACAGTGCTGATATACAGCCACTGCTACTCGTGTGCTATAGCTCATATATAAGGCTAATACCATATAGGGCTAATAATAATGTCCCTCATTTTTTTTTTTTTTATTATCAAAAATTGTTCTTATTCCAGGCAAAATATGATAAGATTTTCTTCAGACAAAAAAAAAAGACATACTGTGAAATTTTTCATTGCTCCATTAAATAAATTAAATTAAATTAATTAATTAAATAAAAATAATAACAACAATACATAAATAAAAAAAATAATAATAAAAAATAAATAAATAAATAAATAAATAAAATCACAGGATAGCTAATAATCTTGCCTTTAAAGAAATTTTGACCTGTACAACTAAAAAAAATGTTTTTAATTGATAATATATATTCATTAATTCGTTTTCTTTTCAGCTTAGTCCCTTTATTAATCCGGGGTCGCCACAGCGAAATAAACCGCCAACTTATCCAGCATATGTTTTACGCAGCGGATGCCCTTTCAGCTGCAACCCATCTCAGGGAAACACCCATACACACTCATACACTACGGACAATTTAGGCTACCCAATTCACCTGTACCACATGTGTTTGGACAATGGGGGAAACCGGAGCACCTGGAGTAAACCCACGCGAACGCAGGGAGAACATGCAAACTCCACACAGAAACGCCAACTGACCCAGCCGAGGCTCGAACCAGCAACCTTCTTTAATTGTTAATATAAAAACGTAAACAAAAATTCTGGCAGGCAGATGAGTCAAATGTAATGGTTTGAAAGACATGAGTAAATTACCAACATTTTAAATTACTGTAATGAGTATTTTGGGGCCAAATTGTGATCCTACAAAAGATTCTTGCTCTGAATACACCTGACAAGATTTAAAAGACGCTGATTGTTGCGATGCTTTATTACTCTGTTTTGTCTTTCATCCCGTATAAATTTGCCATGCACTTTAATCCAAACACACTTGCATGGCATGAATGCATTCAAAATACAGAATTTTATCAACATTTCTATGCACTCTCTGAGAATCAAACCCATCATAATCTACTGCTTGACCAAAAGAAATGCAACAAAATAAACCAGAAAACTCACGCTTCTCGTCATCTTGATGCACTAAAGATGCTGCTCTTGACAAAACATCCAAAGGCGTTTCCATGCTGGATCAGACCCTGCGCACAAGAGTAAAACAATCAGTCAATGAAAAGCACAGTGTGTCATGTTGTCCACTAGAGGGCGTGTGATCAAAACAAACAAATGCACAGCTTGAGGACTCTGTGGCTGACTGTGGAATCATGGGAGGTGTAGTTCTTCATCATCCTCCAGCAGAAGTAATGTTTATGATCGGTGGACCAATCAGAAGAGCTCGGAGGCGGGGCAACCATCGTGAGCTTCTGTTTATAGTAGACAGTTGTCATGAGAACTGCTTTATTTACTGTTAAGTTATGGCGGATCGAGTTGCTAATTGTGGCTTTGTCCAGATTATATTTGAGTTATAGTGCTTATCATAGCATATTGTTTTGCTATTTCTAATGAGCCTGTTATCACATCATGTTCATAATATCGCATCACATGGACCTCGCGTTACGTTGTGATTTTTTTAAACCCATTCCTAAGCACCACATGTTGCGTTTTAAAAAACAAAGACGCATTCGGTGTGAATGAGCTCTAATAAAACAACATATTAAATCATCGCTGAGACTTATTTCAGTATGTTTACGTAATTCTAGTTAAAATGGAATATTGAGATAGGGGCGGGGCTTTCCTTCGGCACATGCCTCCCTTGTAGCAATCTAACTGTAAGAGGGGCGTGGCTAAGAACACAGATGTATATTTTTATTATGTGTTTAAACTATACAATCATATCAATAATCATGACATTAGATTGGTGTGGCTAAGAAAATTGATTGTGGTTTCTTTAAAGATTACGTAAAATAACTTGTTTTTTTTCCCAGTGCATTAAATTGCACGGATGAATTGTTCACCTAAAGAATAGCAATGCGCGCTAGCAGAATAAACATTGTAAATTTAGATTTCACACACACTTCAAGGTTCCGTGAAGAGCTTTGTAATGTGCATTCGAAAACATGAAGAGAGGGCGAGGCTTACAGTAGCTCCTCCCCTTTAAAAAAACAGCCAATAGTGTTTATTTTTTCCCACAGCTCTGCCAGTGAGAGCGGTTGAAATAAATACACCAAATAAACAGCAAATGAGAAGAAGGGGACGGGGCATGTCAGATACTAGAGAGCATTTGATTGGTCAGAAGATTTGATGAGAAACTGAAGTATAAATTGACGTAAAAAAAAATAAAAAATAAAAAATTGACGATCTATTTAGGTGGAAGTGAGAAACTGCGAGCTTTGGAGGTTTATATTTTCTAAAAGCAAATTTTGGAACACACCCTGCTAATAGATATCCTTAAAACTAACATCTTTTTAAATAATTTTAATAATAGTTTATTTTACATGAACCGGAAGCTGAGATGTTTTTTTATTTTCGTATAGTGATGCAGTTCTTAGAGTGGGTGTGGCCAACAGTACGTGTGGCTTGTTTTTCTACTGTGAGCTGATTGGATGTAGTAAAGTAGGCGTTTCATTCAGAAAGATGGAGAAAGGGGTTTGGGGAGAGTCATTACAACCTTACAGACTCCTCCTCCTCAGCATTTCTGTTTGTTGTCAAATCCAATAGAGTCTGGCTGCAGAGTTGCACTTTCAGGCTTGCACTCTCGGACTTGCACTCTCAAGCCGCGGTCACACTGGACTTTCCCTCCCCATAGACTTCCATCCATACGCACGCAAATGCGTGAAACCGGAAACGCAGGGTCATGCGTCGAGTTTCGCAGCCTGCTGCGGTGCAAAGTTCAAGCTTGGTGAACTCTGACCTGCGAAATCGCATTACTTAATTGCGTGAGACCAATCCAGGATCAAAACATGACCTCTCTGAACAGAAATGTAAAATATAGAGCAATCGCTCGCTTTTTAAATGTTTAATCATCTTGTTTAATCCCGCCCCTTTTCGGAGCACCGTACGACAGAATTTCGCAAGCTCAAACTCTAGTGTGACTTCGGCTTCAGGCAACCGCGTTTCCTCTGCAAGTGGGGAGGGGGAACAGTCATGGTATACAACTTTAATTATTTGACAACGTCATGACTGGCAACACAAACCAACTGGAAACTTACTTCCGGTTTATTTGTGTCGATTGCAAGTGACGTGGCAGGAGAGTGCAGGTGTCGATTGTAAATGACGTCACTTGCAGAGGAAGCACGGTTGCCTGAGAGTGCAAGCCAAATGTGCAAGTGCACATCTGCTGCCAGACCCTTCTCGTCAAAACACACAGCTGGAGGGGCGTGGTTGAGTATGTTAGCCACGCCCACTACCTCAGACAGACCTAATCTGAGAATTGCACTGAAAACAAACAGGAAGTGCATTTTCAGATTTCAGTTAAAGATTACAAGAGCAAACTATTGTTTTGTTCTTAATGACATGCACAGATGAATTGTTCAGCACAAAACCAGCAATGCGAGCTAACAAAATCAATATGCTTAGTTTTGATCTCATGTGTGCTTTAAAACTTGCAGACCGAAATTGTTTGTTTTAATTTCACGGGACCTTTAATATTCTGAAAACAGTCTGAATTCAGGATCTTGATTAATCTGTGAGCAGCGTCGTAATCCAGCTTGTGTCGTGTTTTTGTCTCGGACTCCCAGAATAAACACTGGAAACATGCGAGTTTGTGGAGCAGCTAGCGTGAGTCCCGCTTCCCACACTCACATTCCTCAGACGGCATTCCTTTCCACAGCTGAGTCTCTCAAACACACACACACACACACACACACACGCACACACACACACACACACACACACGCTTTGTGTTTTTGAACTCAGCATTAAAAACAAAAGAATCGAATAAACACATTCTAGACGCGAGTCTGTTGCGCGACGCGTCAATACAAGCGTTGCGTTCTACTTAAAGGGACAGTTCACCTAAAAAGTTTATTTACTCACTATTTACTCTCCCTCAAGTTGTTGCAAACCTTTATAACTTTTTGTTCTTATGTTGAACATAAAAGAAGATACTTTGAAAAAATTCTGAAAACCCAAAGACTTCCATTGTAGGAAAAACAAATATATGGAAGTATGCTGTTTTCAGCTTTTTTCAAAACATCTTCTTGTCAACATAAGAACAAAAAGTCATAAAGGATTGGAACAACGATGAAGAAAATCAAACAGGTCTTAAACAAGTGTAGGGTGAGTAAATGACTCAAATGAAATTCATTTTGGGTGAACTATGCCTTTAATGGACGCGCGTGCTTTGATGATGATGATTATTATTATTATTATTATTATTATGGAAGCAAAATGCTTCACAGAAACACAGGGAAGTCAATGTTTCACTTTCAAAGAACTCCCGTTAACGTTACTTATTAATGTGCTCACAAACAACACGCGCGCGCGCGCGCACACACACACACACACACACACACACACACACTACAAGTGTCCGCGGTGTTCGGTAATGTAGTGCTGGAACAAGTGTGCGGTAATAAAACAAACTTTTAGCTAATAAATACTACTCGGTTATAGGCATAACTCCATATACAATCACACACACACACACACATACACACACACACACACACAAACACACACACACACAGCATATGAATATTGAGGTAAAGTAGCTTTTCTATTCGCTCATTTGTGAACAGTGCCAGTTTGTGACTCGCTCTCTGTATTGTTTATTACGCTACTTTCAATATTGGGTGTGAAATAATCATGTAAATATGACTTCATAACAACACCAGCTCTATTGAACTGACTGAACAATGCTGTACTTTGATAGTTATTGCCTGCTAATATGATTTCATTATTTAGAATGTGCACTTTTCTGAAATTATAAGAAGGAGAAAGTCCAAATGTGCGAATATAAATCCCTTCTGCAAGTGTCCGATTGTGCTGGAACAAGTGTCCGGTAATAAAACAAACTTTGACTTACTCACATACTCGGATATAGCCATAACTCCATACATCATCGCTCTCACACACATAAACACACTCAAAAACACGCAGTTTGAAGTGAATTAAAGCGCACACACACCGTAAAGGGTCTCCAGCCCGGAGAGCGGAGTCCGGCGGAGCAGAAGCCGGAGCGCGGCGCGCGGATCCGGGATTGCGCTGTGGATTCGGCCGCGGCGGCAGGAATGTGTGGAATGATGGAATTCTCTTCCTAGCAGGTGATGAGAGAGCGCGATTCCCATTGGTCAGGGTCAGCCCATGAGGTCAGCATACATTATGCTAATAAATGCGTGATGTCATATCCTCGCAACAGGTACAATGTGAAGGGGAAGTAAACAGTCTGCTTACAACAGTTACAAAGCTTCATATTCACAACAGCACGTTTTGTAAGTGTAAACCTTTCTCTTACTACATTTAAAATTAAAATGAAGATGTATTTTGAGTCTATTGAGGGATCAACAAACTTAAAAGCAAAGAACAAAGACTTTGATGAAGGACTTGGCACTTGTTTTGGAACAAGAAAAACCCCTGGATTGTTGTTGTTTGGTTGATGACATTTCTTAATAATATTTTATAAGCATTCAATAAAAAAAAAAAATTAAGAATAATAATTAAAAACTCAAAAAAAAAAAAACTCAAAAAACAAGAAAAAAAACAGTTACAAAGCCCAATTTCCCATTTTCCCCGATTTTTTTATAACTAATAACTTTATTTTTATTTGACCCTGACATTGTTCATTTAATTTAATCTATTATTTTCAGTTTCTCATGTATACTTTTATATTGTATATTTTTTTAGATATTATTGAAAATAAATAAATACAAAAAAAAAACAATAATTAAAAATATATATAACTGATTCTGATATATATATATATATATATATATATATATATATATATATATATATATATATATATATTATTTTTTTATATATATATATATATTTATATATATATATATATATTAGGGCTGGGCGCTGATTCGATAACGATAATTACCACGATATATGTATTTTTTCGCTAAAAGGATAATGACAGTTCGATAAGTGTTCGATAATATTTATACACTATGCGAAACGCTGCGCTGGCATTTTAAAAAAGATTTTATTCTGATGTTGAACCATATTATACAATAAGTTGTAGTGTAATGTCTTTGGTTGTTGCAAACTTGACGGGTAAATGCTGAAAAAATATTAAGATTGTTCTTTTGTTTATTATTGTTTTTTTTTTTAATATATTGTCAGTTAAAACATTTCACAAAATGTGTTAAATCAGCTACACAAAGGCATTGGCATGCTGAAAATCCTTTAAAATTGATAGATATAAAGATTTGACATTTATCATGATAATTATCGATATCGACTGATGTGAAAAAATAATTGTGATATTTTTTTTTTGCCATATCGGCCAGCCCTACATATATATATATATACAGTTGAAGTCAGAATTATTCGCCCGCCTTTGAATGTATTTTTCCTTTTTTAAATATTTCCCAAATGATGTTTAACAGAGCAAGGAAATTTTCACAGTATGTCTGACAATATTTGTTCTTCTGGAGAAAGTCTTATTTGTTTTATTTCGGCTAGAATAAAAGCAGTTTTTAATTTTTTAAAACCCATTTTAAGGTCAATATTATTAGCCTCTTTAAGCTATATATTTCCTCGATAGTCTACAGAACAAACCATCATTATACAATAACTTGCCTAATTCCCCTAACCTGCCTAGTTACCCTAATTAACCTAGTTAAGCCTTTAAATGTCACTTTAAGCTGTATAGAAGTGTCTTGAAGAATATCTAGTCTAATATTATTTACTGTCATCATGACAAAGAGAAAATAAATCAGTTATTAGAGATGAGTTATTAAACTATTATGATTAGAAATGTGCTGAGAAAATCTGCTCTCCATTAAACAGAAATTGGGGAAAAAAATAAACAGGGGGGCGAATAATTCAGGGGGGCTAATAATTCTAACTTCAACTGTATTTATATATATATTTCAATAATAACTAAAAAATATATACTCATTCATTAATTTTATTTTCGGCTTAGTCCCTTTATTAATCGGGGGTCGCCACAGCTGAATGAACCGCCAACTTATCCAGCACATGTTTTACACAGCGAATGCCCTTCCATCCGCAACACAACACTGGGAAACACTCATTTACACACACACTACTGCCAATCTAGTTCATCAATTCCCCTATAGCACATGTGTACCCACTGCGCCACTGTGACGCCCAAAACTATATATATAATTGGGAATTTCATATTAAGGGAGGTCTTCTTCTTTCTAAAATGCTTGATTTTTATTTCAAGGTTTAAAAGAGCGTTGATTTTAAATAAAATGCTTAAAATTTTGATTGTTTTTACTTCTCACTTTGAAAAAAAAAGATATATATATATCTAACAAATTTGTACATTTGATCATTTTGAGTGGATTTTTTTGTTTTTTTTATCCACAAATGCTGCCTTTTAAAATCTCTCTTATATTAGCTTTTTATTAAGAAACATGAATATTTAATGAAGTCTCTTGAAGCTGTGAAAAATGTAAAAGCTGTATTTATTTTAAGTTATTATATTTTTGGCATCCTGTGATCGTCTTGCTTTATTTCTGTAACTGTATTTTACAAATGCTAAATCAACAAAAAAAGAAGGGGAAGTAAACAAACATGCTCTAAAAACATTAGAAAGGTTTATTTATTGTGTGTGTGTGTGTGTGTGTGTGTGTGTGTGTGTGTGTGTGTGTGTGTGTGTATGTGTGTGTGTGTGTGTGTGTGTGTGTGTGTGTGTGTGTGTGTGTGTGTGTGTGTGTGTGTGTGTGTGTGTGTGTCTGTATGGATGAATCAGTCATTATTTGTATTTCAGACATACAGCATGGATTCACACTTAGATAGTCAATAAATATGAGCTCCTGAACATGTAAATAACAGTAAATGTCAGACAGTTATTGTGAAGTGCCTGTCAGTCATGCTGCTTTCCTCCTCCAGCCTCTCCACATTTTCTGCAGCTTTTTTGCGCTGTAGGACACTGTTTTCACCAGACCTGTGGACAGAGGTTTCACATCAGTCATCGTCTCACATAATTAATGCAGAATTATATTTAATACCTCTGAAAAATCTGCAAAATGAGATGAAACAGAATATTTATTAATATTTAACTAAACAATCTTTTCTAAATTCTTCTATTATCTAATTACTCAAATACAGGGTTTACTATAAGCACTGTGTATTAAATAATAAAAACTGTAAAACTTTGAATATAAATATTTAATATATTGATGTAAACATTTTCACAAAAATATATTGCATTGTGAAAATAAACAGATAATAAATATGTTATATAGTTTTTTTTGTCATATTCATATATATATATATATATATATATATATATAAGACAACTAAAATTAGCACTGTGTAATATTCCAGGAATAGACATTCAGGCATATTCACCATGAACATAATTAATCCATTTTCCTTCAGCTTAGTCTCTTTATTCATCAGGGGTCGCCACAGCGGAATGAACCGCCAACTATTCCAGCATGTTTTACACAGCGGATGCCCTTCCAGCTGCAACCCAGTACTGGCAAACACCCATACACACTCATTCACACACACACTCATACACTACGGCCAATTTAGTTGATCAGTTCCCCTATAGCGCATGTGTTTGAACTGTGGGGGAAACCGGAGCACCCGGAGGAAACCCACACCAACACGGGGAGAACATGCAAACTCAGAAATGCCAACTGGCCCAGCCGGGACTCGAACCAGTGACCTTCTTGCTGTGAGGTGACAGTGCTAGCCACTGAGCCACCCTATAAACATAATTTACTGACATATTAAAAAAGCTCATAGTTTACCACACAAATCTTTATCATTTGTTTCTAGGTTTTAGCTATTGGCTATTTAACTTTATTCTTTTAAAAAGAAATTAGTTCCGGATCATCTCTTATTCTTTGTTATATTTTATTGAATACATGTCAGAATAAACATGATGTTTATAATCATCCAGGCCAAATGTGGGTATGCTATATGCTTGAAAACAGGCACGTGCACACATAGGGCTCAACCTGTGCAGTGTACATGCCCTTCTGAGTCTGGGATATAAAGTGCCCTTCCAAAATGAACGCAAGTGCCCCACCCTCCCCCCGCTCTTCATTCAGCGATCGCCTTCCTCCTTTCACGATTGCCTACACGAGTCCCCGCCAACCCAACAATTGTGCCAACAACCCAACAACGGCCATGTTGTGCCCTTATCTTCAATTCTGCACATGCCCTTTTGAAAGCGTCTGCACGGGCCTGCTTGAAACATAAAAACTGTATATGATTTATATAGACAAACGGACGGACGGATGGATAGATAGATAGTTGTGCATGTGTATAAACAGGGAGTGCAGAATTATTAGGTAAATGAGTATTTTGAGCACATCATCCTCTTTATGCATGTTGTCTTACTCCAAGCTGTATAGGCTCGAAAGCCTACTACCAATTAAGCATATTAGGTGATGTGCATCTCTGTAATGAGAAGGGGTGTGGTCTAATGACATCAACACCCTATATCAGGTGTGCAGAATTATTAGGCAACTTCCTTTCCTTTGGCAAAATGGGTCAAAAGAAGGACTTGACAGGCTCCGAAGAGTCAAAAATAGTGAGATATCTTGCAGAGGGATGCAGCACTCTTAAAATTGCCAAGCTTCTGAAGCGTGATCATCCAACAATCAAGCGTTTCATTCAAAATAGTCAACAGAGTCGCAAGAAGAGTGTGGAAAAACCAAACCAAAAACCAAGGCGCAAAATAAACTGCCCATGAACTGAGAAAAGTCAAGCGTGCAGCTGCCAAGATGCCACTTGCCACCAGTTTTGCCATATTTCAGAGCTGCAACATCACTGGAGTGCCCAAAAGCACAAGGTGTGCAATACTCAGAGACATGGCCAAGGTAAGAAAGGCTGAAAAACCACCACCACTGAACAAGACACACAAGCTGAAACGTCAAGACTGGGCCAAGAAATATCTCAAGACTGATTTTTCTAAGGTTTTATGGACTGATGAAATGAGAGTGAGTCTTGATGGGCCCGTGGCTGGATCGGTAAAGGGCAGAGAGCTCCAGTCCGACTCAGACGCCAGCAAGGTGGAGGTGAAGTACTGGTTTGGGCTGGTATCATCAAAGATGAGCTTGTGGGGCCTTTTCGGGTTGAGGATGGAGTCAAGCTCAACTCCCGGTCCTACTGCCAGTTTCTGGAAGACACCTTCAAGCAGTGGTACAGGAAGAAGTCTGCATCCTTCAAGAAAAACATGATTTTCATGCAGGACAACGCTCCAACACACGCGTCCAAGTACTCCACAGCGTGGCTGGCAAGAAAGGGTCTAAAAGAAGAAAAACTAATGACATGGCCTCCTTGTTCACCTGAGCTGAACCCCATAGAGAACCTGTGGTCCATCATCAAATGTGAGATTTACAAGGAGGGAAAACAGTACACCTCTCTGAACAGTGTCTGGGAGGCTGTGGTTGCTGCTGCACGCAATGTTGATGGTGAACAGATCAAAACACTGACAGAATCCATGGATGGCAGGCTTTTGAGTGTCCTTGCAAAGAAAGGTGGCTATATTGGTCACTGATTTGTTTTTGTTTTGTTTTTGAATGTCAGAAATGTATATTTGTGAATGTTGAGATGTTATATTGGTTTCACTGGTGAAAATAAATCATTGAAATGGGGATATATTTGTGTTTTGTTAAGTTGCCTAATAATTCTGCACAGTAATAGTCACCTGCACACACAGATATCCTCCTAAAATAGCTCAAACTAAAAACAAACTAAAAACTACTTCCACAAATATTCAGCTTTCATATTAATGAGTTTTTTGGGTTCATTGAGAACATGGTTGTTGTTCAATAATAAAATTAATCCTCAAAAATACAACTTGCCTAATAATTCTGCACTCCCTGTATATCTGCAAACAAACATACACAAAAAGATTGAGTAATAAACGCAGCTCAGGAGCTCTGAAACCTCTCTGTCTCTCACCTGCGGTGGCGATTCCTTTGGCACTCTGAGTAATGCTGGAGGACTTCACGATTGAAGAAATCCCTGCACAATTACAAATGATAATTCAGCCAACAAATCATTATTTCACAAATAATGAGTCAAAATGAAGTGCGTTTATTCTTAAAACAAGCAACATAATCTGACAGTGGGGTCAGCTAAATAATCTAGTTTCTCCTTTTGACGTATGATTATTCTGCTTCCCTCATTGGCAGATTATTTTGCTTGTTTTAATGAAAAAGTCACTTCGTTTTGACTCATTTCTCGAAATAAGACTATATTTTTTTTGCTTGTCTAGAAAATGCTTCTTAATTTACGAAGACAACAAATCTAATTAGTGAAGCATTCTTTGCAGAGTATTGACTGAATTATGCAATGCATTCTGAACAGTGACCGACATATCAGAAATCTGTCATCAACAGTACAGTTTATCAGAGATCTTTCCAACAGGGAGTGAGAAAAGTGATTCATTTGCATGCTTACAACACATTTATAAGCTCTTTCCTGCAGCTGCAGTGAAATAAACCCAAACAAACATCAGTCTAATGCTGAAAGCGAGATATTACTGCTGTATAAAGGTGAAGTGCAGGTCATAAACACACAGACACATTCACATTCAAACACTCACATTAACATATTCTCACACACACACATTCACACACACAGGTGTTTGTGTGAAACGCAGTGGCGGTTATTATGACAATGAGCCATGAGGGTGAGGCTGATGGAGAAACTCAACACCGCTTAACACTCAGCCAGCCTGTTTGACCAGTCCACACACACACACACACACACACACACACACATAGACTCCTTCATTCAGCACACAGCATGCTTTATTTCATGCACTTCACTCCAGCACAGTTTTAATCCAATGTACGTTCACTTGTACAGTGATTTTCACAGTAATTATTGTTTCAGCGCAGTTTAACAAAAGGTGCACATTACTGCACCACAATCAAAATCAGCACAGTTAAGGGTCCAGTGAAATTAAAATGACATTGCTCAGATGTTAGTATCAGCACTGTTTGTTTTAGGGATATCTATAAGCTAGTGTGCACGAAAACAATGACAAAATTCATGTTTAGGGGATATAATTCAATTCAGTTCAATTCACCTTTATTTCTACAGCGCTTATACAATGTAGAGTGTGTCAAAGCAGCTTCACATAGAAGATTATAGTGAATTAAAACGGTGTCAGTCCAGTTTTCAGTGTTTAAGTTCAGTTCAGTTTAGCTCAGGTCAGTGTGCTTTAATAATCACTACTGAGAGTCCAAACACTGAACAGCAAATCCATCGATGCACACTGATATCCATCAATAACACTGATATAAACATGTAAAGCTTCTAGTTTGTCTTCATTTTTCAGGTGAGATTACGTCAAACATTGAATAAAAATGCACATTTCAAAGCTCTTCACATGAACCTTTAAGGAGTTGTTCAACCCTCAGGGGTCTGAGGTGATTTTGGGATGTTTTGACATGCCCTGACATTTATGTTTATTTCAGCTACTCATCACATAGTGTTGACCAACATGTATTTTGTTTTTGTATTCAGCACAAACTGTGCTACAATCATATGTGAGATGATGTGTGATGTTATTTTGAAAAACAAATATTATTCAAGGTTAGTAGGTTTTGGAGAAAATAAATGTAGCTGTAATATCGTCCAAAACACACACTGAATGTGCCTGAACAAGACTTTTGAGTAGCCAGTGTTAGAATATTTACTTCACAATTATGTGAAAGTTATTCTGTTCTCTCATTCAAAGAAAACATTACAATGATTTACATTTTGTAGCGTCTGTTTTGGGTCAGAATACTGTATGCATGGCAGTGACAATGATCATGAATAATTCACACCTGAAGAGACAAAAGACACTCCCCCACTGGTTAATGTTCACCCATCAAGAGCATTGCAAAGCAATGTCCAGCTGCAAAAGCTAGCCCAAACTAAATGCTTGCTGTATTACTTGCTATGTTACGGCCATGTAAACACTCTGGGTAAACAATGTATGTGCACTTATACAGCATGCACAATATATATATATATATATATATATATTTGAAATGGTATAAAACGTGTTTGTAAAACTGTTGAAATAAAAACTCTCTTGTGCATTAATCCAGCATTTAATAATAATTTCTAAATGACTCTGAGACACTGAAGTAGCGTAATGACAAAAGCTTTAAACACTAGAATAAATAATATTTTAAACATGAAAAACAATTACTTTAAATCAAAATCATATTTTAAGACCTTTTATATATATTTTGGCCAAATAACTGCAGCCTAAGTTAACTCTTTCCAGACTTTGACTGGTTTAACTAGTCAAACAAATAAATAACACGTATAACATGCGTCACGTCCTATATGAAGCAGCATCAGATCCCGGAGGTCCAGTGAGGTTAAATGGGTCATAATTTCAACTTATTCCTGAGAATAAAACTGAAACGACCTTTCTAGCCGGCGCGCTGTGTTTGTTTGTGGGCGTGCACGAGTTCTGGAATCATGGGCGATTATCGTCAGCATTTGTGTTAATGGTGGGCACGGGAAGAGTCAGCGTGATGCACGCTCTGCCAGGAGAATTCTATGGATTACCTAGAGAGACAACATTTGTTTTCAAAATGAGTTGGAAAGGTCACCTTCCAAGCTTTATGCAGGCATGTCTCTCATGTGTATCTCTCCTGTATTCGTGGAGATTCCGCTGTTTTATCTGACCTCAGTTTACATGTTGCACGAGTCTCATGTGGACTATTGTAATAACAAAGCCTCATGGGCGTGGCCACATTAAAAATAATGAGCTCAGACTGAGAAACTAGACATAGTGTTGGTTTCATACTATTTTATCAAAAATATTTGTTTTCAACATGCACTCGCTGCATTTAAAAGTAGACCTTCAAGCGTTCTATAGATATATATATATCTCATCTCTGTGTGTTTTGTTTTCGTGGAGTTTCAGTGCATTTTACTGACGTGTTTCTAAAAACAGTTCATGGAGAGACTACACTGTTTATTTTCCTTATTCTGCAAAAGCACACACTTATGTTGTTATTATGAGTGTACACAAATAAAACTAGACACCTGACAGAGTTGCTTGATGTATTGATTATATCTGTACGATCAAAACTGAACGTGTAATTTAAGTATTTTCGGCGTTATCAGTAGAAGACGCCTCAAACTGCATATATGCGGTTGCTGACCCCAGAAGGTTAAGGGCAGACATTATATATAAACTAGTGCTGGGCCGTTAACGGCGTTAACGTGCTGCGTTAACGCGAGACTCTTATCGCGCGATAAAAAAAATATCGCCGTTAATCTATTCTCAAAGTTGGGTTGGGAGCTGGGTCTATTCTACGCAAGCTATGATGACTTTCACCTTGATATATCACCGCGGATGTATACCTGACCGGTGAGCCGTCTGCTCTATTGAATCAAATCAGCAGGATGCCTGACTCTAACTGCAGTTTCACTTTTCATTTATTCCTTCGTGACAAACTGGGGTAATATAGACGCAAATACGGAGTAAGGACAGGTGAGAGAGTTATGGAATTTAATGACGCATGCCAAATGGTAAGAAAAAAAAACTTCCGCATTTGCGATGTGTGTGTGTGTGTGTGTGTGTGTGTGTGTGTGTGTGTGTGTGTGTGTGTGTGTGTTTGTGTATGTGTGTGTGCAGTCCTTTCTGACAGCCGCGTGTGGACCTTGTCGGAAAATATGGCGAAAGGTCCTAAAGACCGCGGTGTTTACTTCAATAATGCCACTAAAATCTGCATACTCCACATCTTAATTCCATTTCTGTTTAGTTCAGTGCTGACTTTAGTCTGATTAAGCTCATCAGAATTCGCTGTTTGGAACTAATGTAGGCCTACAGTTCAACATTCATGTTTAACTGAATAAACAGTTAGTAAACACAAGTAAGTAAACACATCTTATTGAACATCATTTATTTTCATTACCAATTATCATAGTAGAACAGTTTCTCAAGCAGTTTGTGATGCATTTTGGAAACATTTTGGAGATGAGACACTGGTCTAATGCGACACCCGGCTTGAGAAACCAGTTCTCAAAGACTTATTATTTAGGTAGCACACATATTCTGAATACCTTCGGCAGAATTCAAATGAGCCATTTTAATCTAGATTAATTTTGAAATTAATCTAGATTAATCTAGATTAAAAAAATTAATCTATGCCCACCTATAATATAAACAGAGTTAACCAGCATTTTTTTTCATTTATATTCTCCGAGAAATGAACACAAACGTTCATTTTCAAAAAAGGTGTGCGCTCATTTATCAGCGCTGTATATAAAGCAGGACTCACCCTGCTGTACGACAGATCCGCAGTCTGGATCTTGCGCGACCTGCAGCAGAATCTCCTCCACGTCTCGGTTTTTCCCCGGTCGATCCACCAAGCGTGTGATGTGCTGCTGAAGCGTGCGTGGGAGAGCCATCAGCTGCGTGAACTGACCCTCAGGGCTTTTGTCCACCTGATCAACAGGGAAACACATCTATTGGAAATCTCCCACATCAAGTAAAACACTATAGTAAAGTGTAGTGTACTTCATACAGTGGGGGAAAAAAGTATTGAGCACATCATGGGAATGACATTTCTAAAGGAGCTGCTGACATAGAATTGAACCAGATTTTGCATAAAAACCAAACAGTAAGCAGATTATTTTGCTTGATTTAAAGAAAAATCTCATTTAATTTTGACTCATTATTACTGAAAGCAACAAATGCTTCTTGATTCACAAATTTGTAGATATTTGGCCTAAGAACAAGACAAAAACTCGCAGAAAAGCTTTTTTTTTAGTGCAGTTCTTGTTGCGGCTGCTGATGAACTGCAGGACTGAGGAGATTATTGGCTGCTGATGGACGTGTGTTTGACAGTCTGTCACTTTCTCCACTGTATGCCGGCGGTGTTTAGTGCACCGATCACACCTGCAGGCGGAGGAGTTTCTCTTCTCTCTTTTGTTCACAGGATTATCTGTTCTTGAGAAGCGCATTTCATTGGCGTCTGAGAGATTTGTGATATATTCATTAGATGATTTTCTTGTGTTTGCACCACATAACCCATTTGACCGTCCACTGAGAAGCAAATGCACTAAGTACAGGTTTTAGTAAGGTTTTCTTTAGATTTCAAGTCAAATGTAAGACTTCTCAAGACCTTTTTAAGACCATTAAGAATGAAATTTCAGACTTATACAGCGACAAATGCTAAGGATTGTTTGTAATGAAAAATATTTGCAATTGCCCCCCCCCCCCCCCCAAAAAAAAACACTTTACATTACAATGTGTTTGTTGTACTGAGTTTGGTATTTATATTGAATTTAAGTGATGTTTATTTGTTTATGGTTTTTATGTTTATTTGTTTCACGGTTTTCTTACACTGTGTTTTTTCAAGCAAGGATTCTGACACAGCAACATGCGCAGATGCTTTACATTGCGTGTAAAGGGGGGAAACATGTCACACTCAACGACATCAAAAAGGTCATCAAAAACCTCCGTTCACATGGTCGACTCTTAATCATATTAAAATACATGGAGTATTGGTGTCCATGTAAATGTACTCCGTGATGATTCAAGCGCCAACCCTATAAAGAGTTCCCTGATTTTGATGACAGCCTTTCCACAGGTTAGTAGTAAGCTAATGTAATGCTAATTAAGTGCATAATGCAAATCTTGCATTCATGCTAACAAACAAATGATCAAATTAAATATATTAATTCAATTCAATTCAAATATATAAAGTATGAATTGATGTATACTTAAAACTTTAATTATATTGTTCAATTAAAATTAGAAAAACTTTTTATTTGTCATCAACCATAATTTTGTGGCTCAAAAGTATCAATTCAGGCATCGTTTTGGCATCGGCAGCGTTTTAAACGTATCAATTCAGCGCGATATGGAAATAACCCCAAGCGATACCTAAACCTAGTGATGAGTCTCCAGGAGTCTCACTGTGTGTGTGTGTGCGTGCGTGCGCGCGCACTTGGAGATGTGTGTGTCTAGGTGCAGAGAATAGTGTCAAACAATCGTGTGTGTGTGTGTGTGTTGGCGCCAATAACCTTGTGGTTAGTGCGCCGACACATGGCACCAAGGTATTCACGGCGACCCGAGTTCGATTGCCAGCTCGAGGTCTTTAGCCGACCCTTCCCCTATCTCTGCTCCCCATACTTTCCTGTCTCTAAATCTCCACTGCCCTATCACAATAAAGGTCAAAACATAAAAAAAAAAAAACGTGTGTGTGGGGGGAAATCTATCGCAAAATGTGGCGAAAAGTGTGACATGATAGTAATATTTTGATTGCGGTGTTTACATGTCAATATAACAGGTATGACTTAATTCAATTTGTTTATAATATGATTATGATTTTAGTCAGATTAAGGTCATCTAAAATCTCTGTTTACATGGTCAACTCTTACTCAGAGTACTGTCTTAATCGTATTAAAATCGGAGTATTGGTGTGCATGTAAACATGCTGGGGTGGAGCTGAATACATGTTTAATCTGTATATCCTGCAGTTTGCGTCCTGACGAGAGTTTGAACATGTGCAGTCATTGCTCAGTAACAATATGCGTCTCCCCATTCCAAAATAAAAGTCCCACGGACATAAATATGTGAAAATAAGTATTGAACACGTCACCATTTTTCTCAGAAAACATATTTCTAAAGATGCTGTTGACTTAAAATTTTCATCAGATGTTGGTAACAACCAAAGAAATCCATATATGCAAAGAAAACAAATCTAAGTTCTGTGTAATAAAATGAAATGATTCAGGGAAAAAGTATTGAACACGTGTAGAAAGGCAGTGAAAGCCCAGACAGCAGCTGAAATCTCTCAGTAGTTCTTCAGCAACCCTTACAAATAATGTATAAATAACTCAAATGACCATTGTCGTCTCATTAGGAAATGTTGTGGCTCATCAAACGCAACCTGAGGTGTTCATATTAATGATCCCAGAGCTACATATCAGTGTGAGTTCTCCAGATGACGTACATGCAAATGATGTGGGTGTGGCCTGTGAGTCATGCAACAGTCTGCTTTGTGTTCTGATTGGCCTTTTATCCACTGGGGTTTTACATGAGAACGAGAAAACTTTGGTGTCTGATGCTCATGGTTGGCCATTTCCATATACTGATCTCTTATTATTCCACTATGCCTAGATTTTCTTTATAGGGCACCTTTACGAAGTTTGGTGAACAGAGAATAGGGGTGAGCAGCAGATACAACCTTACTGAGAGCTAAATCTGTGTGTGTGCGTGTGTGTGTGTAAAGGCTCACCTCCAGCCGGCCCTGCTGAGGCTTGTACACCACCTGAGGGCACTCCTGCAGAATACGGTTATATAACTGACGGAAATGCTGCATGTTGTCTTTTACAATGTTGGAGACCTTAGATTTATCCTCTCCAAACACCATCCTGAAATCACCTGCGCTTACAAAGCAGAGAAACAGAATACATTCAGCTGCTGAGCAAAAACACAGCAAAAATGCTGTTCTTACTTGGAGTTTTTGTCTAGTCCAAATATGTAAAACCTCTTAACCTAGCATTTTCGAGACAAATTAAAATTATTGACTTGTTTTCAGAAATAATGAGTCAAAATGAAGTGACTTTTTCAGTAAAACAAGAAAATTAAGTCAATGGTTACAGGTTTAAAAGCATTTTTTAAACACACTTGCCGTGCACATAGCTCATTAATCACACACACACACACACACACACACACACACACACACACACACACACACACACACACACACACACACACACACACACTCACACATGCACACACACACTCACACATGCACACACTCACACACACACACACACCGGAGTATGAGAGTCCTGCTATCTGGAGGTACAGCTCTTCCTCAGAGAAGCTCTCTGGCAGCATGAGGAATGAAGCGATCACAGCACTCTTCAGATTCCCCAGCAGAGCCGAGCGCAGATTCACATTCTCACTCTGCAGCAGGATCCGAACCTGCAAGAACAACAACAACAACAACAACAACAACACTATAGCCTGAGTCTGAACACTGGCACAGTATCAATCATTGCACTGACAGCCCTAAAAACTGTATCTGCTTATTACACACAACAAATTCATCCAATCAGGGATGAGCTACAGCACCTGCATATAAAAACAGGGAATCATTTATTCTCATTTTAGATAAAGATCAATTAAGACAGAGCAGGTGCTTCTGTACACGTATAATACTATACAATACTACACTCCCCTATAATATGCTATACTATACTATACAACCCTATAATATGCTATATTATACTCCCTTACTATACTGCCCTATGCTATACTACACTCCCTTATACTATACTATGCTATAGTAAACCACCCTATACTATACTCTACTATACTGCCTTATTTTATACTCCCCGTACTATACGATAATACACTGTGCTATACTATACTGCCCTACACTATTTTATACTCCCCTATAATATACTGGCCAAACCATACATGCTACACTCCCCTATATGCTATACTAAACCCCCCTATACTCTACTTTACTTCTCAATCCTATACTATACCACACTGTCCTATACAATACCACCCTATACTATACTTTACTACACTCCCCTATACTACACTACACTCCCCTATAGTACACTGCGCTATACTATACTGCCCTATACCATACTCTACTCCCTATACTATATTACACTCCACTATACTATACTAAACCACCCTATACTATACTCTACTTTACTATACTGCCCTACACTATTTTATACTCCCCATACTATACTGCCCTAAGCCATACTATACTATAGTAAACCACCCTTTACTATATTCTACTATACTGCCATACAATATTTTATACTCCCCTATACTATACTACACTCCCCTATACTACACTATACTGCCCAAACCATACATACTATACTCCCTATACTATACTGCCCAAACCATACATACTATACTCCCCTATACTATACTGCCCAAACCATACATACTATACTCCTCTATACTATACTGCCCAAACCATACATACTATACTCCTCTATACTATACTGCCCAAACCATACATACTATACTCCCCTATACTATACTGCCCAAACCATACATACTATACTGCCCTATACTATACTGCCCAAACCATACATACTATACTGCCCTATACTAAACTGCCCAAACCATACATACTATACTCCCCTATACTATACTGCCCAAACCATACATACTATACTCCTCTATACTATACTGCCCAAACCATACATACTATACTCCCCTATACTATACTGCCCAAACCATACATACTATACTGCCCTATACTATACTGCCCAAACCATACATACTATACTGCCCTATACTATACTGCCCAAACCATACATACTATACTCCCCTATACTATACTGCCCAAACCATACATACTATACTGCTCTATACTATACTGCCCAAACCATACATACTATACTTCCCTATACTATATTGCCCAAACCATACATACTATACTCCCCTATACTATACTGCCCAAACCATACATACTATACTGCCCTATACTATACTGCCCAAACCATACATACTATACTCCCCTATACTATACTGCCCAAACCATACATACTATACTGCCCTATACTATACTGCCCAAACCATACATACTATACTGCCCTATACTATACTGCCCAAACCATACATACTATACTCCCCTATACTATACTGCCCAAACCATACATACTATACTCCTCTATACTATACTGCCCAAACCATACATACTATACTGCCCTATACTATACTGCCCAAACCATACATACTATACTCCCCTATACTAAACTGCCCAAACCATACATAGTATACTCCCCTATACTATACTGCCCAAACCATACATACTATACTCCCCTATACTATATTGCCCAAACCATACATACTATACTCCCCTATACTATACTGCCCAAACCATACATACTATACTGCCCTATACTATACTGCCCCAAACCATACATACTATACTCCCCTATACTATACTGCCCAAACCATACATACTATACTCCCCTATACTATACTGCCCAAACCATACATACTATACTGCCCTATACTATACTGCCCAAACCATACATACTATACTCCCCTATACTATACTGCCCAAACCATACATACTATACTCCCCTATACTATACTGCCCAAACCATACATACTATACTGCCCTATACTATACTGCCCAAACCATACATACTATACTCCCCTATACTATACTGCCCAAACCATACATACTATACTCCCCTATACTATACTGCCCAAACCATACATACTATACTCCCCTATACTATACTGCCCAAACCATACATACTATACTGCCCTATACTATACTGCCCAAACCATACATACTATACTGCCCTATACTATACTGCCCAAACCATACATACTATACTCCCCTATACTATACTGCCCAAACCATACATACTATACTTCCCTATACTATACTGCCCAAACCATACATACTATACTGCCCTATACTATACTGCCCAAACCATACATACTATACTCCCCTATACTATACTGCCCAAACCATACATACTATACTCCCCTATACTATACTGCCCAAACCATACATGCTATACTCCCCTATACTATACTGCCCAAACCATACATGCTACACCCCCCTATACTATACTGCCCAAACTATACATGCTATACTGCCCTATACTATACTGCCCAAACCATACATACTATACCCCCCTATACTATGCTATACTAAACCACTCCTATACTTTACTTTAGTCCCCAATACTATACTACACTGTCCTATACTATAGGGCCCTATAATATACTCCCTGTACTATATTACTCACCTATACTATACTATACTCCCCATACTATATTACACTACACCACACTATACTATACTATAAAGAAGCACAAGTTTAATTTTACATAAATGATCTTCAAACCCACATGAAACAAATACTGTAGTAATTTACAGTAAATACTATAGTGTTATTGAACCGTACTATAGTAAAGTACAGTAATTAATCTGTTGTGGTGATTCTACAGTTGCTATGCTAACACAACTACAGTAATATAAAATTGACCCAATGCTGTAGTTTATAGTGTATGTTATACACCACAATACACCACAGTTTACTGTAGTAAAAACTAAAGTATACTACAGTATTTATTACGGTTTATCAGTTCCCTATAGTTAATACTACAGTATGCTGGAGCATTCATTACCAAAAGAGTTGTAAATACTCTAATATATACAGTATAATACACTGCTATAGTACAGACCAAATAAAAAACACTGAAGTGTTTACTATAAATATCTATAGTATTTAATTTTTTCAAAAGGGCACTTACAGCACATTTCTAAAAGTCACACTAATACAGTCACACTATTTTAATAAATGCATATATTTTTGTAGTTAATTTAAAATATTTTATCAGGAAAGAAACATGTCATTAAAATGTAAAACCTAAATAACAGTCAGCAGTGGGATTATTGTGCATTTGTTGACTGCCATCGTGTGGACCGCGTGTGTTAGTGCATCAGTGTGTTCAGACACTCACAGGTTTGTGTAATCGTCCTGCTACATACAGTGTTTTCCAGTGGAGTAAATCATCAATCAGAGCGTCTGTGCTGATCACACCGTACTTGATCAACTGCAAACACAACACAATAAACATGAGTTCAGAACATCAGACTACGGCTGAACACTAAATTATTAGCCCTCCTCTAAATGGCTCCTAAGCTGTTCTCATGCTGCGAGTTATACAGGCTTTCACATTTGACATGCTCGCCATTATAATGTCAGTGCATGGTGCTGCTAAATGAGTGCATTTAATTATATACACACTACCAAAGTTTGGAAATAGTAAGATTTGTTCATGCTTTAAAAGAAGGCAATTGTGCTCGCAGGGCTGCATTTATTTATTCATTTACAAATGTTATAAACATGTTAATAAAATGACAGGTTGTAAGTCATGTTTGTTAAAAACCAAAAGTTTCTCGCAGTACTGTTTTTGCTATACTGTACTGTATGGAGTCAATCTAGGGCCATATATACTTGCAAAATAAAAGAATGTTTTGCAAACCAAAAATAACGTATTGAGCAAAAAAATAAATGAATAAATGCAAATCTCCAAAAATCGCAAAGCAATAGTTAAGTTTTGAGAAATACAACTAATTTCTCTAACAAAAATAAAGAACTGCAAAGGGAAAATTAAGTCTTGAGAAATAAGAATGAAATTTGCAAGCAAAAAAAGAACTGCAAATAAAAATCAAGCAGAGCAAAAAAAACTAAAATATATTTGCATATATTTAAACTTGAGTTTGCGATGCTGTTTTCACTTTGCACTTCATGTTTCTGCACGTTTCAGTTTGTGGCCCTAATTTGACAAAGAAGGCGAAGTCAAGGGAACTTGGACGTTTACAGCAGGCCCGGACCTGCCTCCATTCAAGCGACGTCATTACCTGGAGACACAGTATCATCGAGGTGGTCTTATAGCCCAGGTCCGGGCCTTCCGTAAATGCCCAAGTTCCCTTGACTCCGCCCCCTTTGTCAAATGAGGGCCACAAAGTGAAACGCGCAAAAACATGAAGTGCAAAGTGAAAACAGCATCGCAAACTCAAGGTTGACTAAAAAGCTAATCGAAATGAGCCTTGCAATTGACTTGACGGGTTTTTTTTTAAGGCAATGCTATAAAAAATGATTGGCAAATATAGTTTTTTTTTTTTTTTTGCTCTGCTTGACTTTTATTTGCAGTTCTTTTTTTGTTTGCAAATTACTCAATACTTTATTTGATGTTTGCAAAACTTTATTTTGCAAGTATATATGGCCCTAGATTGACTCCATAGTACTGTTTTTGTTATAAAAAGAAAGCAAGTTTAATTTAATTACTCCCCCCCCCCCCTTTTTTTTATTATTATTTTTTTTGGTGATCGGTGACTCAAAAAACGTAATGTGATCCATTACACTACTAATATAAATGTATAAACAAGGCTCTGTTGCCGGCTCTCGTACCCGATCTTCAGCAGGCACCAGTGTGTTGAAGTAAACTCCGGCTCCGTAATCGCTCTGGATGCTGCTGATCTGTTTGGGCCCCAGAAAGCGGAGGAAGGAGTAGTGCTTTCTGTTCTCTATCAGGTTCATGGTGTGCCACGTCACCGGATCATCCACCGCAAACACAAAGTCCAGCATGTTCTTCTGAAAGACAGCAGACACAAGCGCTTCAGAGGAGCTTAAAGAGGAACTATTATGCAAAAATCACTTTTTTATAAGGGGTTTATTAGAGTCATTCTGTGTCCAAACCAAATGTCTACTTTCATCACTACTTGTTTTCAGACATTTCTCTTTTTAAAAGTAGAACTATTCTACAAGCATCGGCTGAATACAGTAATACTTTGCACATGGTGCCATTCTGAGATATCATATAAGGCCTAGGGGTAGTTCATTCAAACCAACAAATAAATAATTAAATATTGGGAGCCTTTAAGTTCAAACTTTCAAGACAAAATGTCCCTAAATAGACACAGAAAAATATATTCTATCACCAGAAAAATGATTAACAAAAACCTGTAACTGCCACCACAGAATACCACACCATACTATAGTAAAGTGTATTATGCTGTATATTTTACAGTATTTACAACTCTTTGTTAATGGATGCTCTCACATACTGTAGTATTAACTATGGTGAATTAAAACATTGTAATAAATACTGTAGTGTACTGCAGTCTAATACAGTTGTAGAAAACTACAGTATGGCCCTTTTCACATGTGTGTGTGTTTCTCTGCAGCAGAAGTGGTCATAGTTGGTAAACTCAGAGCGCAGTGAATGGGAGAGCACAACAAATCATTATTCTACAATCCTATTAGCTGAAATAATGACAGAAAAACTCCAGGATGGGGTTATCAAGACTTTCAGAAAAAGGAAAACAATAGTGTGAGACTGATAACGGCAGCCAGAAGAGAGAATAATGTCAGATTTACTGTCTTGCACTCATACACACTGCTTTACACGCACTATTGATTTTTTGTAATTGGATGCAAAGATGATATAATATATATATATATATGTTTAAAAAATATATATTAAAAACTTTCAAGGATTTAAGATGCTGATGTCTTGTGTAAAGGTCCAATGTGCCATTTATTTACATTACGATGACTGTTGTGTTTCTATTGCGACTACAGAATTATCTCAACAGGATAGTTCAATTACAAAAACATTATAAACTACCAGAGCTTTTATTCATTTTTTATTATTCTTCCCATGTTTGTTCAGATGATTATGACTCTTTCTGAACTTGTCTTACCGCCATGTGGCCTTGAGAGCTGCCGGTCTGCCTGAAAACTGCAGATCCATATGCAAACGCCAAGCTGAAGTCCTGCGGGAAACAGTTGATGATCCTCCGGTAGAAAACGGCGCTGTTCTGCAGGGCTGGAAGACTCATTTCTGGAGGATCCAGGAGAATACTGAAATATATACAGCATTATTCACTTTACTATGTATTATTTACTGTTAGTTACTATAGTGTTTTTATGTTCGTTATTAAAGCAGAATGACAATTTGTAGAATGACGATATATCAGCAGTTTTACTAGAGTAAACACATGGTTAACATTGATAAAGCAAAACCCTGGTGTTTGCGCTAAAGTTGGTTTTATATTCACACATTTGGACTTTCTGCTTAATAACATAGGGGATGAAAGTAACACGGGGTGAAAGTAACATAGCATTTTTCTTGAATCCCTGCCAGCATTTGCTTTCTAAGATATAACAGCACATTCAGCATGCAGCCCTTGATGGAGCTGCCAAATATCAGCTGAGTTTGGGACAGTGTCCCGCGGTTAGCTCTGAATTTCAGTTTTGAAATGCAGAAAGTTTCCCCAGAGATGGGTTGCAGCTGGAAGAGCATCCGCTGCGTAAAAACATATGCTAGATAAGTTGGCGATTCATTCCGCTGTGGTGACCTCAGATTATTAAAGGGACTAAGCCGAAAAAAAAATGAATGAAGGGCAGAAAGTAATTTAGCAGTTCTTTGTTTCTTATTATAAATTGTGTTTCTCGCTTCATGTATCACAGTAATGATCAATCTACAGGTTATGTAGTGCAATAACGCATCATTAAGTCTACAATCTCTGAGTTTCACAGGTTTAAATGGCAAGAGTTCCTGTGGGGACGAAAGTAACACTGCTATTTTTGTCCCACTGCTAATATTCAGACCTTATTTTTCACTTCCACATTAGAGTTTGCAGTGATTGGATTCAGATGTTTTATAACATTAATGCATATTGCCAATAATAATACAAAACATTCAAAACATTGTACATTTTGCATTGTTGAGTTACTTTTGAAACATTTGATGGAGCAAAATATGTTTGCAGTTAACATTAACAAGGTAATATAAGGTCAGGTATATTTAAAATAAACTAGATTAACCCAGTGTATCTAGCAAATATTGTTGGATTACTCTTCACCCAGCCGTGTGTTACTTTCGTCCATAGGGGTAAAGTAGGTTTCATATTAGGGCTGTGCAAAAATATCGATACATCTAACTATTGCGATAATTTCTTTAACGATAGTGTATCGATAGTCCAACCTCAAGTATCGATTCAAGTTGTGCCAAATGACCTCCTCCTCCGCTCCTGTAGATGTCGCTAACTCGCGATCAACAAAACGCCAAGTAGTACGGTATCAGAAGTAAGCAAGAGTGAGCATGGCGGAAAATATAAAGCTGCCTCCAGCTTTTAGAGCTGACGTGTGGCTGCACTTTGGTTTTAACGCTATACCAGAGAGTACTGAATTAGACAAAAAAAAAGCCATTTGTAAGCTTTGCAATATATATAGTTCTCTGTTCAATCACACTGTGCAGTTCTGATGAATTGGAATGGATGGAAAGTAAATTGGAATTTTAATCTGTCTGCCGACTTTATCAAGTTGTAAATATAATGTGACCCACATACTAATACAAACTATTGCAATATATCACAATATCTATTGTATCGCAGTATATCGTGATATATAGTATCGTGATCCATGTATCGTGATGTATCGTATCGTGAGGTCTCGTCAATGCACAGCCCTATTTCATATCCACACATTTGAACTTTCTCTTTAATAATATACTTTCAGAAAAGTGCAAATACTAAATAGTGAAATCATATTAGCAGCCAATCAATGACTATCACAGTACAACACTGTTCATAGTCAATTAAATAGTGCTTATGTTGTTTTGAAGTCTTATTTACAGACACAATATTCAAAATATAGTGTAATGTGTATTTATACACATTACATACACCCAAAGATAGAGGTAAAGTTGGTTTTATATTCACACATTCGTTCATTTAGAAGTCTCTATATTGTTTATCATGTTACTTTGAATATTCAATTAGAATTAGCATGCAAGTATGACTTCAAAACAACATTAACACTATCTGATTGACTGTAAACAATGCTGTACTGTGATAGTCATTGGCTGCTTATATGATTTCCCTATTTAGAATTAGCAAAGAATACTTTTCTGAAATTATATTATTAAGGAGAATGTCTGAATATCCCAATATAAAACCAACTTTACCTCAATCACCCAAAGCGCTTCACAATCATGAGTCTCTCCACACCACCACCAGTGTGCAGCATCCACTTGGATGATAAAGCGTAATAAACAATATGAGACCTTGTCAGAAGTTAAAAAACTGAATGAATGTGCAAATATAAAACAAACTTTACCTCAATCTCTCGTCCCTGCTGACGGGGTCAAAATAACAATCTGCAATAGGCATGGGACGATAACCGTTTTCAAGGTATACCGCGGTTTGGAAAAGTCAAGGTTATCATACCGCCAAAATTTTCTCTAATACCGTTCCTAAGGTATGTGTAAGATTATTTAATTTACATTTTTTAACAACAGCATCTCCAGCAGAAAAGATATCCAAAGATGCCATTTTAAATTGTAAATAAATCTGTGTTTTTGAAACTAATGAAGACAGCAGACGTCAATGATTCATTTTCTGTATTTGGCCTGACATGTTTACTGCTCCAAAATATTATAAATGTTTCTCAAAATAAAATATATTGTGTTCAAAGGGGAAAAAACTTTTAGTTTTTTACACAAACATTTAAAAAGTATATATTTTATGGCACCAAACCCTAAATATTCTGAGTAAATGGCTTGGAAACTTAATACCACTGTCACCAAGGTTATGCTTACTGGGAGATAGGGAACAGATGCCAAATATTACAAAAGGAGAGTTCACAGTCATCATGGTGGGGATCTCAGTGTCAGCTAGAGTCATCTTAAAACACTGGAAAATTCCCAAAACTCCAGAGTTAAAAGAATGGGTCAATATAATGACTAAAACAGCTTCATATGAACGTCTACTTTGCAAATTACATAATAAGGACAAAGCAGAGGTCCCTGTATGTATCCCAGTGTGGGAAGACTTTTGGTCTTATGTGACGATGTCTTGTAATACAATTTAAAATTACTCACCAGGTTCTTCTTTTAATAATATTGTACTTTTGTCTATAGTAACTACTGTATACATTCTGGCCTTACATTAGGTAGGCCACAAGTGATCATTTGTAATATGTGTTATGTGTGTATTATTGTGTCATGAACCAGAAGAAAACAATAAAAAAACTTGAATTATAGAAAAAAAGTATATATTTTAGAGCAGTAATCACAATACTGTGATACCGTGAAACCGTGATATTTTTATCCAAGGTTATCATACCGTCAGAATCTTATACCGGCCCATGCCTAATCTGCAATTCATGTTTATAGTGAAATGATATTAAAAAGTTTTACATTTGATCAAAATACCACCTGATATTGGTAAATCACACGGAATCTGTGCGTGCAGATTTCCGCAGATTTTTAGCCCATCATTAATTCTGTTTATTTACTTACAGTTAACTATTTACAGTGAATCTAATTGGATTTGCATTTTAAACATTAAATACAAGTTAAAAAGATATTATTTTTAGTTATGATACTCCCAAAATAATTCCACAGAAATCAGCAGATTTTTACCAAAATTCTCGGCAGAAATAGCAAAAAATGTCAGCAGATCCCGTCTGGCCCTATACTTATGAGTTAGTAACCACCAGTGGCGTAGCAACCGGGGGGGACGGGGGGGATATGTCCCCCTCAATTTTAGAGACAGACCATTTAAAACAGGTGATTAAGAATGTAAACTTTTGGATTTCATACAGCTGTCCCCCCCACTTTTAAAATGTCCACTCCGCCCCTGGTAACCACAGCAAAAATATATTTCTGTCAAAATCATTGCCTTTTAAAAATAGGTTATTATGAAAAATGGTACTTTCGTCCCCACTCCCCCCATAATTTCAGACTAGTTCTACAAATTCAGATAAATTCTACATAGTGAAATCATATTAGCAGCCAATGACTATGAAAGTACAGCATTCTCCACATTCAGTTAAATAGAGCTGATGTTGTTATGAAGTCATATCCCTGCTGAAAAATCCAGCTTAAACCAGCCTAAGCTGGTTGGCTGGTTTTAGCTGGTCGGCTAGCCTGGTTTTAGAGGGGTTTTGGCCATTGGCCATTGGAAATGGCTGAAAACCAGCCTGGTCTTAGCTGGTCAGGCTGGGAGTTGACCAGCTAAAACCAGCTTGACAAGCCAAAACCAGCTATGTCCAGCTTAAACCAGGCTGGTCAAGCTGGTTTTACCTGGTTTAAACTGGTCATTTTCCAGCCTGATCGGCTAAGACCAGGCTGGAAATGGCCAAAACTCCTCTTTACGTGCCATTTCTGACCAATATTAAAAGTAGCGTAATAAACGATATAGAGAGCGAGTCACAAACTGTATAGAGGTAAAGTTGGTTTTATATTCACACATTCATTCAGTGACAACTTGTGACACACTCCCTATATTGTTTACAATGGCACTTTGATTATTCGCTCTGAAATAACCTGCAAGTGTGACTTGAAAACAACATTAAATGCTTATTTGACTGTAAACAATGTTGTACTGTGATAGTCATTGGCTGCTAATATGATTTCGCTATTTAGAGTTTGCAAACAAAACTTTTATGATATTATATTATTAAGGGGAAAGTCCGAATATGCGAATATAAAACCAACTTTACCTCTATTCAAACTGTCAGTGTTCAGAAATGAGCGAATATAAAAGCTACTTTACCTCAACATTCAGCCGCACATCAAAACATGCTTACATTTCTCAGAGCCCAGAGACACTCGGCGTATGAATCTCACACGGCATGTGGGATAACGTAGATGATTAACGCTAATAATAACAGTAATTTTAATAATGTTTGCAGCAGATACTTCTCAATGACAGCTGCATCGTGTGGCTGTGTATTCAGTGGGTTATTTACTCAAGACAGCTCACGGTCGCCATCGCGCGGTCTGGATGAAAAAGGTTAACATTTGTTTTCTATGGGGTTCCATTTGTGCCAAAATCCGCATGCCTGCTTTCTGCTTTGTACTTCACATTTGTCTTCGTCTACTCTCATTGCCCGCATGTTCAGGAAACTCAGCATTGTTGACGTTCATGTTGTGTGTTGGTGTCATCTTAATCTGTCGTCCTGTCGGTTTTTCTCTGTTTTGCACTGTCATATTCTATGGGGTATTCTGTCATCTGATCTGTTGTCTATTCATCTTTACTGTCATCCTTACCGTTGTATATGCTGTTGTCCTTATGGTCATCTGTTCTGTCACCCTAACCGTCTACTATGCTGTCGTTTATTCTGTCATCCTTACCCTCGTCTTTGCTGACATTTGTTCTGTCATCCTTGCTGTCATCTCTGCTGTCGTTTATACTATCATCATGAAGATGATGATGGAGATAAGATGAGGATCATGATGAAGACGATGATAATGAAGATGATGAAGAGGATGAAGATGATGGTGGTGATGAAGATGATGATAATGAAGAGGATGAAGATGACGGTGGTGGTGATGAAGATGATGATGGAGATAAGATGAGGATCATGATGAAGATGTTGGTGATAATGAAGATGACGAAGATGATGATGATGGTAATGATGATGATCATCATGAAAATGAAGATGATGATGAAGATGAAGATGATGGTGATGGTGATAATGATGATGATGGAAATGATGTAGATAAAGAAGATGATGATGATGATAAGATGAGGATCATGATAAAGATGATGATAATGAACATGAAGATGATGAAAATGACGATGATGATGATGATGATGATGATGATTATGATGATGATAATGATGAGGATGATGATGATTATGATGAAGATGTTGATGGTGATGATGATACTGATGAAAATGTTGGTGATCTTGAGGAAGGTGATGATGATGATGATGATGATGAAGATTAAGATGATGATGATTATGATGATGTTCATAGTGATGATGATACTGATGAAAATGATGGTGATGTTGAGGAAGATGGTGATGATGATGATGATGATGATGGTATAGAGCTGAGGGACTGATGTCTGAATCTGAGCTCAGAGAAGCGTCTGGACTCCAGCTCTTCTTCTCCAGCTCCACAATACACAACACAATCACACTGTACTGCGGGTGCAGTTGCCATGGCGATGCATTCAGTGCGTTTTCCTGCCTTTTCTGTGTGTACAGCAGGAACATCTAAGAGCTGTCAGATGAAGAGGAGGACGCATCACGACTGATGGAGAAACATGATGCTGCCCTCGCCACTATACAGCATTCTGCTCAATAATTCATGCAGCACTTACAGGGAAACAGATCATTTAGACTTAGACAGAATCCAATCTGATCCCACAGGAGAACAAATACTACAGCGAATTATAGTAAACACTAGTGTTTTAGAGGATTACATATTATAGCATTTACAACCCTATTAATGAATGCTCCATTATACTGTAGTATTAACTATAGTGAACTGTTAAACTAATAAATACTGTAGTGTACTTTAGATTTTACTACATTCAAATGTGGTGTATTGTAGTATAATATACCCTTTAGTTGTAGAAAACTACAGTATTGGGCCATTTGTTTATATTACTATAGTTTTTTGTTACCATAGTAACTGTAGAATCATCACAGCAGATTAATTACTGTAGTTGTTGTGTTACCATAGCAACTGTAGAATCACCAGAACAGATCAATTACAGTAGTTGTTGTGTTACCATAGCAACTGTAGAATCAACACAAAAGATCAATTACTGTAGATGCCGTGCTACCATAGCAACTGTAGAATCACCACAAGACATCTATTACTGTAATTATTGTGTTACCATAGCAACTGTAGAATCTCCACAACACATCTATTACTGTAGTAGTTGTGTTACCATAGCAACTGTAGAATCACCACAACAAATTAATTACGGTAGTTGTTGTGTTACCATAGCAACTGTAGAATCACCACAACAGATTAATTACGGTAGTTGTTGTGTTACCCTAGCAACTGTAGAATCTCCACAACACATCTATTACTGTAGTTGTTGTGTTACCATAGCAACTGTAGAATCACCACAACAGATTAATTACGGTAGTTGTTGTGTTACCATAGCAACTGTAGAATCACCACAACAGATCAATTACGGTAGTTGTTGTGTTACCATAGCAACTGTAGAATCACCACAACAGATTAATTACGGTAGTTGTTGTGTTACCATAGCAACTGTAGAATCACTACAACAGATTAATTACGGAAGTTTCTTGTGTTACCCTAGCAACTGTAGAATCACCACAACAGATCTATTACTGTAGTTGTTGTGTTACCATAGCAACAGTAGAATCACCACAACAGATTAATTGCTGTAGTTGCTGTGCTTTTATTGCAGATTAATTCATATACTTTACTACTGTATGGTTCCAAAAAACTACAGTATTTGCTATATAGTATTTTTTTTTCATGTTCATTGACTGGAGTAACAAGAGACATCTTGTTCTAGTATCAAACTCTTGTTCTAGTATTATGTGCCTGCATTTACAACCTAGTGCTAAATTTAACAGTGGAGGGTGTTTTATAGAAGCACCTTGAAAGCCGAATACATTCGTTTTCATCTTTATTCATCATCTTAAGTGTCATCTCACACCTTTTAGACACATTTTGGCATGCTGGGAAAATGTATAAGCTGCCACTTTCACAGATTGTGCTAAAACGGCAGTAAAAAATCATATGATGAATGTTTAAATGCTTTCAGTGGTAAGAAAGCTTAAATACAATACAAACAGATTACAAAAACAAAAATTAAAAATGAAGCACAAGTTTATTTAAAGAAATGCAAAAATATAATTTATGTCGATTCTTTGTAGCATTTTTGGAGCATTGTCAATTATTTAATTTTACGATCATCAGTGATCTAATCCTTGCAGATCGTTGGGGAACTACAGATCAGTCACTGAACTGGACTGCAAAGAACATCATGCACCTCACCCACACCAGTTCCTGATTCTCGATGATTACACAACGCTGGTAACTCATCACGAACTGATTAGCTGGACATTATATTCACCCCTTATGCTGTGTTCACACCAGACGTGTAAACATTTTGAGCTTACTCGCTTCATTCTTTCGCCAAATCCACGTCATTCCGTCAAATTCACTTCACAGTAGATGCGGATTTGTGTCATGGGCTTCTGTCTGTCTGGTTCTGTCTGTCTGGTGTCTAAATGGCAAACAAGGATTTTATTGAGAGAATAGCTGTGTTTATGTGCTTTAGGAAGGCTGAAAAACCGCGTCGATTCATTTGGAGCCGTGTCTGAGTCCACTAGATCCATTCTGAGATGCACCCAGTGAGTTCATCAACTCCTCCAGAAACTATACCTGGATGATGGAAGCTTTCAGCGGTTCTTCTGACTAAGCCAAGCCCAGTTTGATGAACTGTTGTCCGGTGTTGGCAAGAGGATTTCCCCCCAAAACACCAACAACAGGCGCTACGTGATAATCACATCCCAACAAGAGAAAGCTCCTGATTGGCTAACGCGGTGCGAATGTCTGCTAAAGTTCAGATTTTCCAACTCAAGCAATTTCAACCACGTCAATCGCATAAAACGCTCAACTCGCGCCACTTCATTCCCGTGAATAGTGTCATTCGCGTGTATCGCGCCGCAGTATGTCTATTCGCGTCTTTTGCATTGACTTAACATGTAAATCACTCGCGCTTGATGCTTCTTCTGCGTCTGGTGTGAACTCGGCATAACACATACACACTTTGTGGAGTCTTGTTTTCCTAGTAAAGCAAGTCAATGCATATTTCTCTGTGTTTTTGATCTTTGCTTGGTTTACTGTTTGTTGATTCGATGCTGCCTGTTCTGACCATCTGCCTGTTTATAACGACGCTCTTTCCGATTCCCTCATGCTCCCGTTTGTTCCTGTTCTGACCTATACCTGCTTGACTAGCTTAAATTAAGCTGCATGTGGATCCATCATCGCTGTTGTCCAGTGTCTTCCTTTACAAAACCAATACTAACATCTAAAAAAAAATGTATGTTAATTTTATGGGACCTTTAAAGTTTGTATGAACCGGAAGTTGCTGAGAGTTTGTTTAAGTATGCCTATGTACTTACAGCTGAAACTGAATATTGAGTAGGGGGCGGGAGTTTGTTTGTGCATCATTCCCTCATAGCAAACTAATGATAAGAGGGATGTGGCTAGGAATATTGTCAGTAAGCGTAAAACTGACATCATCAGAGAAGGAACCAATGCAAATGCAGAATGCTCAGACTTTGATTGAAGATTACCAAAACTAACCCAGTAGTGTGTCAGCAGTGTGTGAATATCTCCAGCCTCTAATGGTAAATATGAATGAATTGTGTTTGTTCTAATCAGACTTGATCAAAACAGTCTGCAGAAACACTTCGATTGACATTCTCCCTTTGTACGTGTCATCAGAGGGGGAAAGCTCCGCCCACTAGTGATCATCTCTCCCTTATTAGCATAAACAGCAGCCCTGAGTGAGAAGCAGCCGTCTGTCCATTAGCCATTAGAGTGTTTGAGCTGCTGAAGATGATGTCAGCATAGACTAAGAGGATTATAGATGTGGAGTTTTAGATGAACAGCGACAGGAGCGACATAGACTGACAGAAGCATGACGCACACACTCAAACTGAAGCACACACTGACAACACACAAACTGCTGTTTTAGATCTGGCGCTATGCTGACGCACAGGCGTCTGTAGCTCCGCCCTCTTCTATAAAGTGCACAATCTCATTTGCATTTAAAGTGACAGTCACCAAAACGCCAATATTAGGATCAAAGCCTGAAAGGGTCAGTTGCAGAGAGCTAGAGGACATTATATGTGTGCTATTTTGAATTGAAAATTCACTACACACTCATCAGAGACACATCTTGTTAAGAGAGGCATAATAGGTTCCCTTTAGAGTAGTCAAATAGTGTATAAGCATGTGATTTGCACCTTCTTATGGTGGAGTGTGATGTTGTGCTGATTTCTCGGAGCAATGAAGAATCGAGGTCAGACTGAGCTTAGCATGTGGACGCAGATGCAGCTGCGACTGACACACACACACACACACACACACACACACACACACACACACACACACACACACACACACACACACACACACACACACACACACACACACACACCTCCAGCACTGCTGCAGATTCTGACACATCATCGTGACTCCAGTCATAGCTGCGTTTCCATACACCTATGTTAATGCGCATTTTGAAATATTGCATATAATAATGCTTAATGGAAATGCAGAGGTGTGCAGAAATGTTTTGCTAAAAAAAATTGGGGTCACACTTTATTTTGATGTTGAATTTAAGTTACATTGCAACTAATTCTCATAAGATTGTTGGGGTTAGGATTAGGGTTAGTGGAAGTTGACATGTACTTGCAAAGTTTCTTATAGTCAGTAAATGTCTGTTAAGCAGCAGTATCAGCAGATATTAAGCAGACAGTCTACTAATACTCAAATGGACCATCAAAATAAAGGAGAGGGGTCTGGATGCAGAGCTGGTGCAGTGCAATCTGAGTTGCATCCAATGCTTTTTAATGGGCTCACCTAACCCCACCCCTAACCCTACCCGTCACAGTGACGTCACTCACTCCATTGAGTGCATTGTGTCTGACATTGCATCGCTGAGTGATGCAATCTCAGCTTGCATCATAAAGGCTGCATCCAGATACTATTGAAATAAAGTGTTACCAAATTTAGGATATAGTTTTATTTTATAAGTAAATAGCACTTAGACTAAAGTGTAAACAGATTTGTTTAGTAAACTATGTATGCGCTTCATCAGTGTACATCTTCATCTTACTTCATACATACTTCATCAAGACTTTGCGTCATTAATGTTGGTCTGCAGCTCTCCGTTGTTGCAGATGTGAAATGTTGCTGTGCTGATTGTAAAAAGCCTCAGTCCTCCGTCAGTCCATCATCACAGTGCTTCAGTATTACTTTCTATTCTTATTTCCTCCAGAACTGTCTTGAGCATCTGTCTGCGCTCCTGTCTCACGTCTCCAAAAGCCACCGTATTCATTGTGCTTGGTCTTGGTCTTCTGAGGTGCAGCTCATTTATTAGAGGAGAACAAACAGTGGAGAATCCCAACAGCGCAGCACACTAAACTTCTTCCCTCATGCATGTTTATGAGCATGATTTTCTAGTCTTTTCTTTTGAAACGCTGCTTTATTCACTAATGTTTCATTTAAAATCCAGTTTTGCGCCTAAATCTAATTCACATCTTTGTATGGAAACACACAGCTTCTGACACTACACACAATGAACATCACACACAGCACATCTCCAACACCTACAGCCCCCGAAAACCCGCAGCCTCTCATTTCCATTCATCTCGCTAATTACACCAGACACAATGTAATTATGTTCGTATCTGTTATCATTTTTCCTGTTTGCCATCAGCATGTGGTTGTTCCCGCTGCGCTTCACACGTAAAAGAAAATCTTCATCTAATTTAGCTGGAGAAACTGGGGGCAAATGACGAGTCTGTGTTTGTTTGGTGCATACTGCTGTTAAATAATGAATAGAACACTTAACCCATGGAAATCTGATCTGTGACAATTTATGTAAATTACATATATGACATAAAAATTGGGGTGGCACGGTGTCTTAGTAGTTAGCACTGTCGCCTCACAGCAAGAAGGTCTCTGGTTCAAGTCCCGGCTGGGTCAGTTGGTGTTTCTGTGAGGAGTTTGCATGTTCTCCCCGTGTTACTGTGGGTTTCCTCTGGGTTCCCACACAGTCCAAACACATGCGCTATAGGGGAATTGATGAACTAAGTTGGCGGTAGTGTGTGAATGAGTGTGTATGGGTGTTTCCCAGTACTAGGTTGCAACTAGAAAGGTATCCGCTGTGTAAAACATATGCTGAAATAGTTGGCAGTTCATTCCGTTGTGCCGACCCCTGATAAATAAAGGGACTAAGCCGAAGAAAAATTAATGAATGAATGACATAAGTTCCTATGTGATTATTACTTATTTTTGATTTTAAATGCAAAATATATTTCAAAATATTGCAAAAATGACTTTTTGTATATTTTTGGAACCATTGGAATTACAAATATATGCATGCATAAATATATACACTAGCTGACAAAAGTCTTGTGGTGGATCCCAGTTGTAAGAGGAACACAAAATAACTTGACTTCTAGTTGATCATGTGTAAAAGTGTCAGAAGGTGGATTTATCTGCTGAATCATGTGTTGATCTGCATCCCAATCATCACCAATACTGCAGAAGACCTACTGGAACCAGCATGGAGCCAAGATTCTCACAGAAATCAGTCAAGTTTGGTGAAGGAGAAATCATGGTTCGGGGTTCCATTCAGTATGGGGGCGTGCGAGAGATCTGCAGAGTGGATGATCAACATCAACAGCCTGAGGGATCAAGACATTTGTGCTGCCCATTACATTACAAACCACAGGAGAGGGACAATTCTCCAGCAGGATAGCGCTCCTTCTCATACTTCAGCCTCCACATCAAAGCTCCTGAAAGCAAAGAAGGTCAAGATGCTCCAGGATTGGCCAGCCCAGTCGCCAGACATGAACATTATTGAGCTGATGAAGGAGGAGGCGTTGAAGATGAACACAAAGACTCTTGATGAACTCTGGGAGTCCTGCAAGAACGCTTTCTTTGCCATTCCAGATGACTTTATTAATGCGTGATTTGAGTCATTCAGAGATGTATGATGCAGTCCTCCAAGCTCATGATGGAGTCAGACACAATATTCATTCTGTTTCCACTGCAGCATGACTTTATATTCTATACTGGACATTATTGAAGGTTCAGTGATGAGACTTTAGTCTAAAGTCAGACCTTACTGTCCTAATGAAATCATTCAGAATCAAGACACGATCATATTTTATTGTGCTCATCTAGAGGCCTTTGCCTTTCATATAAGACACTTCTGATACCAAATCATCAACTAGAAGTCCAGTTATTATTTGTTGTTCCTAAAACTTGGATAGAAGACAAGACTTTTGTCAGGCAGTGCATATGGTCAAATATTATATATATATATATATATTAGTCCAAATATCAAAACTCTTAAATCAAGAAGCATTTCCTAGACACAAAAAAAAATACTGTGCTGTTTTCAGAAATAATGAGTCAAAATTAAGCAAGTTTCTCCTTTACACAAGCAAATTAATCTACAAAGGCGTGAGCAAAATAATCTTGTTCTCACCTTGAAATAACATTATTTACCTCACACCACCTGCACTTTATTATGCTTGATTTATGACAAAACTTCATATTTAGAAATGCATGTATGTATTTGCTGCCCTGTTGCCTCAGCGCTGTGAAAATGGCGTAATTCAGTCCATGTCAAACACTGTCTTCACACAAATGCTCATTGAGCCCCTGAGCAAATCTCACAACCCCATGTTAATCAAGCTGGACTGAATACCGGCATTTGATTGGCTGCAGCCTGTCAGTGCAAAACGCCACTGGGTTTCACCACCACCGTCCCTCAGCGTGCACTGTGTTTGTGTTTCCCTGCAGTGGGTAGTGAAGCTCGCCATATTGAGCTCCAGCATTTAGCAGAGCTTTCATTGGCTACACATGGCATGGGCTCAATGTTTAGAGGACGCTCACAGACCCACAGAGAGCCGTATGGGAGGCCATTCGGGATGAAACACACTGATACACATGAAGAGCGTACAAATATATGTTTGCTCATATATGCAAAACATATGTGGAACATCATTTAGTGGGATAAAAACACACTGAAACACTTTGGACGAAACATACTAAGCACTTGCACATACAAATTCAACATAATATGCAAACACACACTCACCGGCCACTTTATTAGGTACACCTGTCCAACTGCTTGGCGTCAACAGCATGAAAGCATGGATCCATCCTGCCTTGTATCAACGGTTCAGGCTGGTGGTGGTGGTGTCCATTAGTACCTTTGGGTCCATTAGTACCAATTAAGCATCGTGTAACTGCCACAGCCTACCTGAGTATTGTTGCTGACCATGTCCATCCCTTTATGACCACAGTGTCTCCATCTTCTGATGGCTACTTCCAGCAGGATAACGCACCATGTCATAAAGCGCCAATCATCTCAGACTGGTTTCCTGAACATGACAATGAGTTCACTCTACTCAAATGGCCTCCACAGTCACCAGAGCTCCATCCAATAGAGCACCTTTGGGATGTGGTGGAACGGGAGATTGGCATCATGGATGTGCAGCCGACAAATCTGCAGCAACTGCGTGATGCTATCATGACAATATGGAGCAAAATCTCTGAGGAATATTTCCAGTACCTTGTTGAATCTCTGCCATGAAGGATTAAGGCAGATCTGAAGGCAAAAGGGGTCCAACCTGATACTAGTAAGTTATACCTAATAAAGTGGCCGGTGAGTGTATATTTGTACACTCTTCGTGTTTCAGTGTGTTTCTCCAGCATCTGCAGAGCTTTTCCTCCATGCCTTTGCTCCCAGCGCAGACACACTGGGGTCTGCAGGTCATCTGGAGGAGAAAGAAGAGAAGGGAGGAGGAGAGATGCACACATGGGCAGGGGGATGCTGAAGGAGCTCCCTCAGCTCATGCATATTCACTGGAAACCCCGTTCAGCAGACGCAGAATGATGTAGTGTGCGTGTGTGTGTTTGCGCGTGTGTTTGTGTCTACGTCAGCGGTGATGTAGGAGATCGTGATGTAGGAGATCCAGGGGAGGGGGGAGAGAGAGAGAGAGAGAGAGAGAGAGAAGGAGAAAAATGTCATTTGTAATTTGAGAAAGAGCGAGCGAGAGAGAGAGTGTGTGAGAGAGCAAGAGAAAGATTATTGATTGTCAATATTGTATTTTTTACAGTCATGCCAATAAAGCAATTATGAATTGAATCGAATGAGTAAGAGAGTGAGAGCGTGTGTGTAAAAGAGAGAACAAGCGAGCAGGAGCGCGCAAGAGACAGAAAGAGAGAGAGTGTTTGTGTGTGAGAGTGAGCAAGCGAGAGAGAGAGTGTGTGTGAGAGCGAGCAAGAGAGAAACACACACAGACACACACACACACACGCAGGCAGAGCGTGAGCATCTTTTCCTGGCATTGCATTGGAGCTGTCAGTGCATGAAGACGGAGAAATTCAGCAGCAGCATCAGCACGCAGTCTTCAAACGGAGATTCCTGGAAAGCCAGAGCTGATTTTCATCAGTCGCTGACGCTCACCGTAGAAGATCTGAGAGTTTAACCTTCACAGCCATGAACTTCCTGCGCCGTCGTCTCTCTGACAGCAGCTTCATTGCTAATCTGCCCAATGGGTACATGTCGGACCTCCAGCGTCCGGACCCGCCGCCGCCCCCTCCAGCTGACGCCAAACCCCCATCCGGACCCCCTGCTGCCCCATTGGCCCCTGCAGAAAACAGGTCTCCGTCTTCATCCCCGGCTCCAGAGCGTCGTCCGCAGCCGGCTCCGTCCAGCGGCTCCGGCTTCTTCAGCTCCATCACTAATGTAGTCAAGCAGACGGCAGCATCTGCGGGGCTCGTGGAGCAAAGCCCTGCCACCGCTTCCCGGAAGTTCAAGATCCTGCTGGTCATCGACGAACCCCAGAACGAGTGGTGAGTTCATTTGTGTTCATTTCCACTTGTTGATTGTGGAAGAGGATGCATGTGAAGAGATGGAGCCGTGAGAAGTTGGTTAGAGTGTTGGATTGCAACCAGAAGGTTGCACGTTCAAGTCTCGATGTCGAAGGTTGCATGTCAAAGGTTGTAGATTTTAGTCCCGATGTCTAAGGTTGCAGCTTCGAGTCCCAATGTTGAAGGTTGCTTGTTTGAATCCTGATGTCGAAGGTTGCATGTTCAAATCTTGATGTCGAAAGTTGCAGCTTGGAATTCCAATGTTGTAGGCTGCAGGTTCGAATTTCAATGTCTAAGGTTGCATGTTCAAATCCTAATGTCGAAGGTTGTTTGTTTGAGTCCCAATGTCGAAGGTTGCATGTTCAAGTCCACATGTTGAAGTTTGCATGTCGAAGGATGCAGGTTCAAGTCCCGATGTCTAAGGTTGCATGTCAAAGGTTGCAGGTTTGAGTCCTGATTTCAAAGGTTGCAGGTTCAAATCCTGATGTCAAAGGTTGCAGGTTCAAGTCCTGATGTTGAAGGTTGCATGTTCGAATTCTGATGTTGTAGGTTGTAGGTTGCAGGTTCGAATCCCAATGAATAAGGTTGCAGGTTCGAGTCCAGATGTCAAAGGTTGCATTTTCGAATCCTGCGGTTGAAGGTTGTTTGTTTGAGTCCCAATGTCGAAGGTTGCATGTTCAAGTCCCCATGTTGAAGTTTGCATGTCGAAGGTTGCAGGTTTAAGTCCTGATGTCGAAGGTTGCATGTTCAAATCCAGATGTCGAAAGTTGCAGGTTTGAATTCCAATGTCGTAGGCTGCAGATTCGAATTTCAATGTCTAAGGTTGCAGGTTCAAGTCCCGATATTGAAAGTTGCATGTTCAAATCCTGATGTCGAAGGTTGTTTGTTCAAGTCCCAATGTCGAAGTTTGCATGTTCAAGTCCTGAGGTTGAAGGTTGTTTGTTTGAGTCCCAATGTCGAAGGTTGTTTGTTTGAGTCCCAATGTCGAAGGTTGCATGTTCAAGTCCCCATGTTGAAGTTTGCATGTCGAAGGTTGCAGGTTCAAGTCCCGATGTCGACGGTTGCATGTCAAAGATTGCAGGTTTGAGTCCTGATTTTAAAGGTTGCAGGTTCAAATCCTGATGTCAAAGGTTGCAGGTTCAAGTCCTGATGTCGAAGGTTGCATGTTCGAATTCTGATGTTGTAGGTTGCAGGTTCGAATCCCAATGAATAAGCTTTCAGGTTCGAGTCCAGATGTCAAAGTTTGCATGTTCGAATCCTGAGGTTGAAGGTTGTTTGTTTGAATCCAAATGTTGAAGTTTGCATGTCGAAGGTTGCAGGTTCAAGTCCTGATGTCGAAGGTTGTATGTCAAAGGTTGCAGGTTTGAGTCCTGATGTCAAAGTTTGCACGTTCAAATTCCGATGTCAAAGTCCCGATGACTAGGGTTGCATATTGAAGGTTGCAGATTTGAGTCCCAATGTCAAAGGTTGCATGTCGAAGTTGGCATGACAAAGGTTGCAGTTTCAAGGCCTGATGTCAAAGGTTGCAAGTTTGAGTCCCATTGACAAAAGTTGCAGGTGTGAGTCCCAATGTCAAAGTTTGAGTTCCGATTTTGAAGGTTGTATGTCAAATATTGCAGGTTTTGAAGTCCCGGTGTTGAAGATTGTAGATTTGAAACACATTTATTAAGCTATACTTTGTATTATATCATCTTTGTATCAAATTACAATAAAATAATTGCTGCATATGCAGTGTCTATAGGTGTAGGACAGTAAACTTGACGTTGTTTTTTCCTCTGGCACACTATTCCTTTTCATTTTCTTGATAGGACTATCGCTGAGTTTTTCTATTATTATTTGAGCAAATAGAAATGCAAAAATGTATTTGTTGTACTCCTGCATTCACTGTGCTCTAAATTGACCAACAATGATGACTTTGGTGAAAATTTGTATACTCGCATTTATTGTGTTTGACCATACACCCAAAGCACTTCACAATAGTATAATTTCTGTGATACCATGATATAATCATCACATTTTGGCACAGCTCATCAAAAATGACAAATTTACTCACTATATTTACTCACCCTCAAGTGTTTGCAAACCTTGATGAGTTTCTTTCTTCTGTTGAACATAATAGAAGAAATTCTGAAAAAGCTAAAAACCTGTAACCGTTGACTTCCATAGGAAAAAACAAATACTATGGAAGTCAAGGGTTACAGGTTTCCAGCATTCTTCAAAATATCTTCTATTGTGTTAAACAGAAGAAAGAAACTCATAAATGTACAAACAAGTAAAGGGAGAGTAAATAATGACAGAATTATCTTTTTTTTTTTTTGGTGAACTGTCCCTTTAAATGTGTGTGTGTTTGAGTGAAACATAAATAGAGGTTTTCAAGAATCAAAACATTAAAGGAAAAAAACACATATAGGTTGTAAGTTGTGTTTGTTTCTTTGCATTAGAACGTGTCCTGAATTTTCCATTTTAGTGTGAACTGTCCCTTTAAGCAGATGGCCGCATGCACAGCGGCTTGATTTACAACAGCGTTTGTCACGACGCAAAAACAGCAGATTGAGCTGCATCACGATCCCAGCCTCTTTAATGAAAGTCCTCTGGCACACTTCTGCTTTAAAACAAAGCGAAAGGACAGGATGTGGATGGAAATTCTGACAGCATGAGTTGTGTTTGTACGTCCTAATGACTAGATCCATTATTTCCCCTCGCTGATGATGAAAGGTCAGCCCTCTTGAAGTGTGTATGATTTATTATTCTGCCATCTCTTCTAGTGTTGTCCACCAAGCCAATGCTAATTGAGGATTATTGAATGCTCTGGCCGTATGCTTAGTACGCTATACAATAGATGTCATTTGGCATTGAAAACCCTGATGAATGCAGTGTCTATTACATTAATGAGAGTGAACAAAATCATATATATATAAGTCATCTCATATCATATATATATATATATATATATATATATAAGCATATTGTCATATTGCAAAGCCATGTTATATTTAATTAAGGCTCTCCAGATAATTATTCACATGCTTTGCATAAAAAAGTAAAGGAATCCCACCTTACTTCCCCTACATGCATGAATATTTCAGTGGCGTTCCAGCAGGGGAGTCTGCAGATCTCTCCAAGAAAGCAAACTGTGGCTATATTGATTCTTCCTGCTCCTGTAAGGCTGTATAAGACTGATTTAAAGGGACAGTTCACCCTAAAATACAAATTTACTCTCTGTTTACTCTTGCTCAAGTGCTTCCATACATCTGTTGAACACAAAAGAAGATATTTTGTAGAAAGCTGAAAACCGGTAACCATTGACTTCCATATGAAAATACAATAGAAGCCAATGGTTACCGGTTTTCAGCATTCTTCAAAATGTCTTCTTTTGTGCTTAAAACTCATAGATGATTGGAACATGTTCAATGTGAGTAAATGATGACAGAATTGAACTGTCTCTTTAAGAAGGCTGTGCACTGTCAACAAAACACTGTCAGATTTACGGTAACTTACTGCCAATTTTGATTGCATTTACAAGCACACTTTGTAATTGCAATGTAAAACAAAATCACATCACAATTGTGTGCTTGTAAATTCAGCAGTTTGCTGGCTGTAAATTGTACAGTAATTTTGTTTACAGTATGCTTTTAGTGTAATATTATCAAGCCTAGTTGCACTCACGGACTGCATGCATTTTATTTAGCGTCGTGCATGATAATTCAGTATGTTTATCTCATTGGAGAGATGCAGCACATCACATATTCAGGACACACGCTGATCTCTAACCAGTAGGAGAGCAGCTTAAGAAGGAGCCAGGAGATGTGTGGCGAATATTGAACGCTGAATAATGACACAGAAATCATCTATACTGTCACTGCTCTCCCACCGGGCGTTCTGCCAGCAGTCTGTCCTCTTATGGGGATTTTCATCCCGGTGCGTTTCATACGATTACCCGCTTTTAAATGTGCGCATTAAGTGAGAAAGGCTAATTATGGAGGGTTATTTGTGGTCAGGGAAGCATCCGCTCTGATTGTGCATGACACAAACAAGAAGCTTACATAACCGCCGTCTCCATCTTCACTGTGATCTGACATGTCCACTCCACAGCTTGATTTCTCACACGCGGCTCTTATTTCACAGATAACTGTGTATATATACATATAGTGCTGAGCATAAATGAGCACATCCCTTACAGATCTGTCTTTTACATTAATACACTCACCGGCCACTTTATTAGGTATAACTTACTAGTATCAGGTTGGACCCCATTTTGCCTTCAGAACTGCTTTAATGCTTCATGGCAGAGATTCAACAAGCTACTGGAGATATTCCTCAGAGATTTTGCTCCATATTGTCATGATAGCATCACACAGTTGCTGCAGATTTGTCGGCTGCACATCCATGATGCCAATCTCCCGTTCCACCACATCCCAAAGGTGCTCTATTGGATTGAGCTCTGGTGACTGTGGAGGCCATTTGAGTACAGTGAACTCATTGTCATGTTCAAGAAACCAGTCTGAGATGATTGGCGCTTTATGACATGGTGTGTTATCCTGCTGGAAGTAGCCATCAGAAGATGGAGACACTGTGGTCATAAAGGGATGGACATGGTCAGCAACAATACTCAGGTAGGCTGTGGCGTTGATGCTCAATTGGTACTAATGGACCCAAAGTGTGTCAAGAAAATATCCCCCACACCATTACACCACCACCACCAGCCTGAACCGCTGATACAAGGCAGGATGGATCTATGCTTTCATGTTGTTGAGGCCAAATTCTGACCCGACCATCAGAATGTGGCAGCAGAAATGGAGACTCATCAGACCAGGCAACGTTTCTCCAATCTTCTCTTGTCCAGTTTTAGTGAGCCTGTGTGAATTGTAGCCTCAGTTTCCTGTTCTTAGCTGACAGGAGTGGCACCCGGTGTGGTCTTCTGCTGCTGTAGCCCATCCGCCTCAAGGTTGGACGTGTTGTGTGTTCAGAGATGCTCTTCTGCAGACCTCGGTTGTAACGAGTGCTTATTTGAGTTACTGTTGCCTTTCTATCAGCTGGAACCAGTCTGGCCATTCTCCTCTGACCTCTGGCATCAACAAGGCATTTGCGCCCACAGAACTGCCGCTCACTGGATATTTCCTCTTTGTCGGACCATTCTCTGTAAACCCTAGAGATGGTTGTGCGTGAAAATCCCAGTAGATCAGCAGTTTCTGAAATACTCAGAGCAGCCCGTCTGGAATCAACAACCATGCCACGTTCAAAGTCTCTTAAATCCCCTTTCTTCCCCATTCTGATGCTCGCTTTGAACTGCAGCAGATCGTCTTGACCATGTCTACATGCCTAAATGCATTGAGCTGCTGCCATGTGATTGGCTGATTAGACATTTGTGTTAACAAACAGTTGGAGTGGTGTACCTAATAAAGTGGCCGGTGAGTGAATATAATGCATATACATCAGATTAGTCTGAAACAAATCTAACACTGTATTGTAAATAACAAAACGGGAGGGTGGTGGGAGATGGGTCTGAAATATGGGAAAAACGTGAGTGTTGTAGGTATGATGGTGACATACAGATGTTTGTTAGCTCCGCCTCTCAACCTCATTTGAATTTAAAGCGACAGTCACCAACCACCACAATTAAGATCAAAGTCTAAAAGGGTGAGTTTCAGAGAGCTAGAGAACATTATCTGTGTGCTGTTTTGAGGTGAAACTGAAAAACACACTCTATAGACAGCAGAGACGCATTTTACATCTTGTAGGAAGGGGCAGAATAGGTCCTATTCAACGTGCTGTGAGGATTTGCAGTGTGTTTTCTATTTGTGTTTGCATTGTGAGGGTTTGCAACACGTGTGCTGCCAAACAGAAGAAGATGCTTTCTTTATTTGCTGCTGTGTTTTCTGTTTGTTTTATTAAGTAGCAGCTCTCGACCACTGTATATACAGTATCTGCTTAAAGCCGTCCTTTATTTCTGGTGTCGAGACTGTTATTTCAGCAGTGTTTGCGATCCAGGATCTGCTCCGTCCTTGAGCCTCCTCTGTGTAGATGTGGAGAGAGTGTGTGTTGAAGTGATGAAAAGAGACGTGGTGAATCAGCACAGAGAGCCCGAGGCGTGTGTGTGTGTGTGTGTGTGCGCGTGCGCGTGCGTGTGTGTGTGAAGAGCTCTTATGACGCTGATCCCACTGCAATGCAAAATCTACACATGCAGGCTATTCTTCCTCTTACAGTAATGTTGATGCACATACAGCCGGAGTTAAAATAATTCACCCTCCTGTGAAGTTTTTATTATTTTAAATATTTCCCAAGTGCTATTTAATGGCGACTTCACTGTAGCGCAGTGGGTAGCACGATCGCCTCACAGAAAGAAGGTCACTGGTTCGAGCCTCAGCTGGGTCAGTAGGCATTTCTGTGTAGAGTTTGCATGTTCTCCCAGTGTTGGCGTGGGCTTCCTTGGGGTGCTCCGGTTTCCCTTACAGTCCAAACACATGGACTCAACTAAAGTGTATGTGAGAGTGTGTGTGTGTGTGTGTGTGAATGAGTGTGTATGGGTGTTTCCCAGTACTGGCTTGTGTCTGGAAGGGCATCCGCTGCCTAAAACATATGCTGGAATAGTTTGCAGTTCATTCCGCCGTGGCGACCTCTGATAAATCAGAGACTAAGCAGAAGGAAAATGAATGAATGAATATATCACAATACAAAAATAATAATTCTAAATAATTAACAATATTAGTGTTTTTAATTAGCTCTGGATCAGTTAAATGCAGCCTGTTTAGCTTGCATTCTGTCACATTATTAGATGTATTACACAATTTCAAGCTTAAAAAACTCTGTTCTGCTCTCCACGGCTGTGTTTATTTAAATAAAAACACAGTAGTATTTCAGCTTTAAGTCATGTGAATAAACAGCATTTTAAAACAAATTAGAATAGAGAATAGTTATTTAAAAGTGTAAACATAATTCACAGATCTTTGGTTGTTATTGTATTCCTGATCAGCACTGTGTTTTCTGTGCATGTTGAAGTCATTTCAGAACAGAGAGTGTCCCGAACGCCACCTCTGACGTCCATCTGGCTTCCGGCTCCCGTTCGTCATTTTAGGTTTCATAACAGAGCATTCATGAAACATCCAGACAGACACAAACACCCTCAGTGTGTGTTTTACGTAACGCTGTCTCTTTTCCTCTTGCTCTACACCTTTCAAATGCTTTGTGTTTTCTATTCAGTATTATTTATTGTTAAATCTCTTAAACCAGTAACAAAGTTGACAATAACTGAGTTGTAATAACACAGTTGACGATACAAAGTTGACGATAACAAAGTTGACTATAACACAGTTGACGATAACACAGTTGACTATAACACAGTTGACGATAACACAGTTGACGATAACACAGTTGACGATAACACAGTTGACGATAACACAGTTGACTATAACACAGTTGACGATAACACAGTTGACGATAACACAGTTGACGATAACACAGTTGACGATAACACAGTTGACGATAACACAGTTGACTATAACACAGTTGACGATAACACAGTTGACTATAACACAGTTGACGATAACACAGTTGACTATAACACAGTTGACGATAACACAGTTGACGATAACACAGTTGACGATAACACAGTTGACGATAACACAGTTGACGATAACACAGTTGACTATAACACAGTTGACGATAACACAGTTGACTATAACACAGTTGACGATAACACAGTTGACTATAACACAGTTGACGATAACACAGTTGACTATAACACAGTTGACGATAACACAGTTGACTATAACACAGTTGACGATAACACAGTTGACGATAACACAGTTGACGATAACACAGTTGACGATAACACAGTTGACTATAACACAGTTGACGATAACACAGTTGACGATAACACAGTTGACGATAACACAGTTGACTATAACACAGTTGACTATAACACAGTTGACGATAACACAGTTGACCATAACACAGTTGACGATAACACAGTTGACGATAACAAAGTTGACGATAACACAGTTGACCATAACACAGATGACGATAACACAGTTGACGATAACAAAGTTGACGATAACACAGTTGACCATAACACAGATGACGATAACACAGTTGACGATAACACAGTTGACCATAACACAGTTGACGATAACACAGTTGACGATAACACAGTTGACGATAACACAGTTGACGATAACACAGTTGACTATAACACAGTTGACTATAACACAGTTGACGATAACACAGTTGACGATAACACAGTTGACGATAACACAGTTGACCATAACACAGTTGACCATAACACAGTTGACGATAACACAGTTGACGATAACAAAGTTGACGATAACACAGTTGACCATAACACAGATGACGATAACACAGTTGACGATAACAAAGTTGACGATAACACAGTTGACCATAACACAGATGACGATAACACAGTTGACGATAACACAGTTGACCATAACACAGATGACGATAACACAGTTGACCATAACACAGATGACGATAACACAGTTGACCATAACACAGTTGACGATAACACAGTTGACTATAACACAGTTGACGATAACACAGTTGACGATAACACAGTTGACGATAACACAGTTGACTATAACACAGTTGACTATAACACAGTTGACGATAACACAGTTGACCATAACACAGTTGACGATAACACAGTTGAGGATAACAAAGTTGACGATAACACAGTTGACCATAACACAGATGACGATAACACAGTTGACGATAACAAAGTTGACGATAACACAGTTGACCATAACACAGATGACGATAACACAGTTGACGATAACACAGTTGACCATAACACAGTTGACGATAACACAGTTGACGATAACACAGTTGACGATAACACAGTTGACGATAACACAGTTGACTATAACACAGTTGACTATAACACAGTTGACGATAACACAGTTGACGATAACACAGTTGACGATAACACAGTTGACGATAACACAGTTGACTATAACACAGTTGACAGTAACAGAATTGACAATAGCAGAGTTGACGATAACAAAATTGACAATAATAGAGTTGACAGTAACAGAGTTGACGATAACAGTTGACGATAACAGTTGGTAATAACAGAATTGACATGACAGAGTTGACTATAAAAGTTTACAATAGCAGTTAATGATAATAGAGTTTACAGTATCAGAGTTGACGACAACAGAGTTTATGATAACAGAGTTGACAATAAAAGTTGACAATAAAAGTTGACAATAATAGTTGACGATAACAGTTGACAGTAACAGAGTTGACAATAACAGTTGACGATAACAGTTGACGGTAACAGAGTTGACAATAACAGTTGACGATCAAATTTGACGGTAACAGAGTTGACAATAACAGTGTTGACAATAACAGTTGACAATAACAGTTGACGATAACAGTGTTGACAATAACAGTTGACGATAACAGTTGACGGTAACAGAGTTGACAATAACAGTTGACGGTAACAGAGTTGACAATAACAGTTGACGATCAAATTTGACGGTAACAGAGTTGACAATAACAGTGTTGACAATAACAGTTGACAATAACAGTTGACAATAACAGAGTTGACGATTACAGAGTTGAAGATAACACAGTTGACGATAACAGTTGACGATAACACAGTTGACAATAACAGTTGACAATAACAGTTGACGATAACAGAGTTGACGATAACAGTTAACGATAACAGTTGATGGTAACAGAGTTGACAATAACAGTGTTGACAACATTTGACGACCACAGAGTTGACAATAACAGTTGACAATAACAGTTGATGGTAACAGAGTTGACAATAACAGTGTTGACAACATTTGACGACCACAGAGTTGACAATAACAGTTGATGATAACAGTTGAAGGTAATAGAGTTGACAATAACAGCGTTGACAATAACAGTTGACGACAACAGTGTTGACAATAACAGTTGACGATAACAGAGTTGACGATAACAGTTGATGATAACAGTTGACGGTAACAGAGTTGACAATAACAGTGTTGACAAAACAGTTGACGATAACAGAGTTGACGATAACAGTTGATGATAACAGTTGACGGTAACAGAGTTGACAATAACAGTTGACGATCAAATATGACGGTAACAGAGTTGACAATAACAGTGTTGACAATAACAGTTGACGGTAACAGAGTTGACAATAACAGTGTTGACAATAACAGTTGACAATAACAGAGTTGACGATTACAGAGTTGTAGATAACACAGTTGACGATAACAGTTGACGATAACACAGTTGACAATAACAGTTGACAATAACAGTTGACGATAACAGAGATGACAATAACAGTGTTGACAACATTTGACGACCACAGAGTTGACAATAACAGTTGATGATAACAGTTGAAGGTAACAGAGTTGACAATAACAGTGTTGACAATAACAGTTGACAATAACAGTTGACGATAACAGAGTTGACAATAATAGTTGATGATAACAGTTGACGGTAACAGAGTTGACAATAACAGTGTTGACAAAACAGTTAACGATAACAGAGTTGACGATAACAGTTGATGATAACAGTTGATGATAACAGAGTTGACGATAACAGTTGATGATAACAGTTGACGATAACAGAGTTGACAATAACAGTTGATGATAACAGTTAACAGTAACAGAGTTGACGATAACAGTTGACAATAACAGTTAACAGTAACAGAGTTGACGATAACAGTTGATGATAACAGTTGACGATAACAGAGTTGACAATAACAGTTGATGATAACAGTTGACGATAACAGAGTTGACAATAACAGTTGATGATAACAGTTAACAGTAACAGAGTTGACGATAACAGTTAACAGTAACAGAGTTGACGATAACAGTTGATGATAACAGTTAACAGTAACAGAGTTGACGATAACAGTTGACAATAACAGTTAACAGTAACAGAGTTGACGATAACAGTTGATGATAACAGTTGACGATAACAGAGTTGACGATAACAGTTGATGATAACAGTTGACGATAACAGAGTTGACGATAATAGTTGATGATAAAAGTTAACAGTAACAGAGTTGACGATAACAGTTGATGATAACAGTTGACGATAACAGAGTTGACGATAACAGTTGATGATAACAGTTGACGATAACAGAGTTGACGATAACAGTTGATGATAACAGTTGATGATAACAGAGTTGACGATAACAGTTGATGATAACAGTTGATGATAACAGAGTTGACGATAACAGTTGATGATAACAGTTGATGATAACAGAGTTGACGATAACAGTTGATGATAACAGTTGATGATAACAGAGTTGACGATAACAGTTGACGATAACAGTTGATGATAACAGTTGATGATAACAGTTGATGATAACAGAGTTGACGATAACAGTTGATGATAACAGTTGATGATAACAGAGTTGACGATAACAGTTGACGATAACAGTTGATGATAACAGTTGATGATAACAGTTGACGGTATCAGAGTTGACGATTACAGTTGACGATAACAGAGTTGACATTAATAGTTGACGATAACAGTTAACAGTAACAGAGTTGACGATAACAGGGTTGATTTTTGTGTTTAACATCTAATCCAAAAAACGGCGCTCACTGACAGTATAGTGTCCCCTTCACTTTATTGGGGCATTAGGACTCACACAGACCACAGGTTGAGCGCCCCCTGCTGGCTTCACTAACACCACTGCCAACAGAAGCAAATATTTAGTTTCATTGACCTGGGTTGTAAAATGTAGATTTGCCTGTTCATGCTGCTGATAACATGAGCTTGACCCTGTAATGACTGTTTTCAGCTTGATTTATGCTAGCTTCACTATTGTTCCCATTAGTTTTCATTCAGTTTTCCTGATGTTGAGTGTTATGTCCTGGTCAACATGTGTTGAAGAGCTGATCTGAGGTCTGTGATTAGAGTCATCAGTAATTGTCAGCTTGTGTATGACTCTGAGTTGAGTGAATAAATGCAGCTCTGCCGCAGGAACGTCTCTATTAGCATGTGACATTTAATTCCAGACACTTTAGACGAAACTGCATTCAGGAGCATTCAACCCTGACCCACTAAATGTTATGAAGCCGTCAGAGACGAGGACACTGCACAAACGCTTTTCAGTTTCTTCATATATAACATTAAAGCTGTGTGTGTGAATGTGTGTGTGTGTGATTTGTTTTTAAATGTCACCTGTCAGAAACAGACGCTGCTGTCAGATGTTTGGTCATGACTGGATATATCAATATGCTCTTGAGAAGATCTGACGTGTAGAGCAGATCAGAATCAGTGCTGAAGTGAGGATGTGTGTGTGGGTGTGTGTGTTGGATGTGGAGCATCAGTAATTGTCTCTCTGTAAACAGCTCAATCTGAATCAGATCTGCAGATCAGCTCTGTCATTGTATTCGTCCTCCAGCACTTCTGATGGATTAAACGTGTGTATGCAGGAGATCATGACGTAACGTGACACACTCGTTCTGATTTTCACACTCAAACACTCTTAGATTGATTAAACAATTACACTTATATTACTTAGCTGATTTACTCAAAATGCTGATTCATACTAGACCCAAAAGATTTTTTCATGATGAGTCAATGAATCATTTGCTCAACTGATTCAATCAAAATGCTGATTCATAATGGACCTAAATGACCCTTTTCATTATGAGTCATTGAGTCATTTGCTTAACTGATTCACTCAAAGTGCTGATTCATACAGGACCTAAATGTCCCTTTTTGTTTGGATCTACATGTCTATTTTAATAATGAGTCACTGAATCATTTACTCAGCTGATTCACACAAAATGATGATTCATACTAGACCCAAACGATATTTCATGATGAGTCTCTGAATCATTTACTCTACTGATTCACTCAAAATCCTGATTCACATTGGACCTAAATGACCCTTTTTTATTATGACTCACTAAATCATTTACTCAAACGATTCACTCATAATGCTGATTCATTATAGACCCAAAAGATTTTGTTCATGATGAGTAAATGAATCATTTGCTGAACTGATTTACTCAAAATACTATTTAGTTCTGGATCTGAATGGCTGTTTTGATGATGAGTCACTGAATTATTTACTCAGCTGATTCACTCAAAATGCTGATTCATACTAGACCCAAAAGACTTTTTCATGATAGGTCAATGAATCATTTGCTCAACTGATTCAATCAAAATGCTGATTCATAATGGACCTAAATGACCCTTTTCATTATGAGTCATTGAGTCATTTGCTTAAATGATTTACTCAAAATGCTGATATTCATACTAGAACAAAAATATGTTTTTCATGATGAGTCAATGAATCATTTACTCAACTGATTCACTCAAAATTCTCATTTATACTGAACCCAAAAGATTTTTATTACGAGTCATTGAATCATTTGCTTAACTGATTCACTCAAAGTGCTGATTCATACAGGACCTAGATGTCCCTTTTTGTTTGGATCTACATGGCTATTTTAATGATGAGTCACTGAATCATTTACTCAGCTGATTCACACAAAATGATGATTCATACTAGACCCAAAAGATATTTCATGATGAGTCTCTGAATCATTTACTCTACTGATTCACTCAAAATCCTGATTCACATTGGACCTAAATGACCCTTTTTTATTATGACTCACTAAATCATTTACTCAAATGATTCACTCATAATGCTGATTCATTATAGACCCAAAAGATTTTGTTCATGATGAGTAAATGAATCATTTGCTGAACTGATTCACTCAAAATACTATTTAGTTCTGGATCTGAATGGCTGTTTTGATGATGAGTCACTGAATTATTTACTCAGCTGATTCACTCAAAATGCTGATTCATACTAGACCCAAAAGACTTTTTCATGATAGGTCAATGAATCATTCATTCCACTGATTCAATCAAAATGCTGATTCATAATAGGCCTAAATGACCCTTTTTATTATGAGTCACTGAGTCATTTAGTCAACTGATTCACTCAAAATGCTGATTCCTAGATTACTATTTTTATTATGAGTCATTGAGTGTAACATGGGTCCATCTTTTGCATAATAAACACTTAATCAGTTTAGTAAATGATTCAATGACTCATAATAAAACAGTCATATACACCCAGTATGAATCATCATTATGAGTGAATCGTTTACTAAACTGATTCATTCTAGACATAAATGGACCTAAATGTTAAATGAACGTATTAACTGAAGCTCAAGGAGTCAGAAAATGATGATGATCCACTGTTTCTCTGTTCTGTCAACTCTGCATTGATCACATACTGATAACAGACACTGCAGAGGAGTGGAAAACCTCTCTCACACACACACACACACACACACCACCATTGTTATTAAAGATGTGAGTTAATATGCAGCGTACTCTCACTCCGCTCAGCAGATTCAGTTTCACAGCGAGAGAAACACTCGTCAGTGCAGACATAAACACTTGTCACCTACATTAAAAAATAATAAGGTACTTTATAGTGAATACTATAGTGTTTTTGAACCATAGTAAGCTGTATTACACTGTATATATATATATTATAGCATTTAAAACTCTTTGTTAATGAATGCATACTGTAGCTTTAAAGGTGCAGTAGGTGATTGTCTTCAGAAACATGTGTTGTTGTGCTGGTTGAAAGTCTCTTCACAGTCCAATAGTAATGATTAAAGTCAATGATCTGTGTGTTTATATGTGTTTTCATATTCTGGTTGAGGAATAAGACTAAAAATCTTCATCCAATTATAAAATGTCAGGCCGATAATTCCCATAATTCTGATAAGTAGCCCAAACTGTCTGTCAGCAAATGTAGATTTGTACATCTGCACACCTCTGTTCACGCAGATCTGCCATATGTGCATTCACCTGCACACATGGACACAAGTGCATAGGTTTGCACTTGACATTAGTGGGGATGGGTGAAAACCATTTATGTATATATATATAAGAGTAGATTTCTTCAGCACATTTCTAATTATAATAGTTTTAATAACTCATCTCTAATAACTGATTTATTTTCTCTTTGCCATGATGACAGTAAATAATATTAGACTAGATATTCTTCAAGACACTTCTATACAGCTTAAAGTGACATTTAAAGGCTTCACTAGGTTAATTAGGGTAATTAGGCAGGTTAGGGGAATTAGGCAAGTTATTGTATAATGATGGTTTTAACATTTGGCAAATTTATTAAAAAGAAAAAAAATCAAAGGGAGGCGATTAATTCTGACTTCAACTATATATATATATATATATAATAATAAGATCCAATGATATATATACATCATTATATTATTTATTTTATAATTTGTTTAAAATCAATGCAGTGTTGGTGAACTTAATCAACCATTTAAACAATATATAGCAACCTGTTTATATTTTCGCTTAAAACTGTCTTTGATATTCTGAATGTCTGCTCATAATGATGTGCATGTTCGTGCTGTTATTCTGTCTTGAGCCTGTTGGGATGATGTGTAATGATGTGTTTTCATGCTTGACGGTGTTCAGTAATGACGAATTCCCACAGATCACTGTTCATTTACTGTAAGATCCCCAAAGCAGACATGAAGAAGTGTCTAAATATTGAACATCAGAGGGCTGATCTCTATCATTAAGATGGCTTCTGATTGCTGTGATGACAGATTTCCACTACCAGCTGTATTTCTGCTATGTGTTTGACAGCAGCTTTCTGACTTTCACAGTTCACAGGAACTATTAAGACATGAACAATTGGCCAGATATCATGAGGAAACTTAATTATATTGCATTTTGTCAGTTTAGTGGCTTATTTGTATGAATTCTCAGTGTAGTTGTACAGAAAATGTATGATTTGTTTAAAATGAGTGGATTCTGTGATGGGATTAATAACATTTCCACCATTAAGAACACACTTTAGTATGTTGTGACTTCTGATATACGCTCTCGATACAGTCTAACTTAAATATATTATTCAAACGTTTCTTTAAAAAACTTTCCACTTTCTGTCTAAACACATAATGCACCTTAAGTGTTTGATTAAATATAAATATGCAACATTTCCACCATTAGGAAACACACTCTAGTAAGCTGTAAAGAGAAACAGCCTCACATAAAATGCCACATTAAAGGCCAATGGCTTTACAGACAAATGCAAGCATTAAAATAATCGCTGAAATACTCATTCTACAACTATAAAGATTACACAAGACATCGAGATGTCAACATGTTCATCTGGTTTGTTTCATAATGAAATTGTTATCGCTGACGTTAACTGCCTTTGAGTGTTGGTGAAGTGTGAAAGTGCTGTACAGATGGGAGGTCTAATATTCAGCTTGTGTTTTGTGTTATATTAGAGGAGAATTATGAAAGTCAGCTAATACCAGCTCATGCTGTCATGCTCTGTACCGGCTCCACAGGGCCTGTGTTGAATAGATTGTGCTTGGCCTGCCAGCCGTCAGATGCTTTTTTTGAGAATAATGTCCTCCAGAGGACTGCAGAAGAGTCTCTGACTGCATTCTGATGCTTTTCCAGTAAATATGCATTACAGTTCTCTACATCACTAACTGTATGTGCTCTGCCAAAAATACATTAACAGAGTTGAACAGGAAACAATTCACAACAATAGATCACTAACAGGATTGGATATTCCCAGAAATGCCATTAAATGCATTTTTGTGCATGCATAACATTAGGCATTGTGGATCCATCATTAGATTCCATTAATTCAGGGAGGAATTTAGAAGTTCTCTGGATAAAACATATAATTTCTGTCACTAGTGGAACTGAAGAGCAGTGCGCAGATGTTCTTGAATGCACGCCTGATGCAATGCCTTGCCTGGAGTTTTGCTGTTAACATAAATCTAATTTAGTTTAAAAACCTTAGACAGTGGAACGACATGACTGGGACGTTATTGTGTTACTAGGGTGTTGCTAGGGTACTCTTGTTGATTGTTATTTGGTTACTAGGCAGTCATTGCTCTTGGTGGTTGTTAATGTGTTATTTGGGTGTTGCTAGCATGGTCTTAGTGGTTGTTATCTTGTTACTAGGGTGTTGACAAGGCATTCTTGGTGGTTGTTATTCTGTTACTAGGTAGTCATTTTTCTTGGTGGTTGTTAAAGTGTTATTAGGGTGTTGCTAGGGTGATCTAAGTGGTTGTTATCATGTTACTAGGGTGTTGACAAGGCATTCCTGGTAGTTGTCATTGTGTTACTAGGTGGTCATTGTTCTTGGTGGTTATTAAAGTGTTACTAGGGTGTTTCTAGGGTGATCTTATTGGTTGTTATTCTGTTCCTAGGTAGTCATTGTCCTAGGTGGTTGTTAAAGTGTTTTAGGGTGTTGCTAGGGTGATCTTAGTGGTTGTTATCATGTTACTACTGTGTTGACAAGACATTCCTCGATGGTTGTTATTGTGTTACTAGGTAGTCATTGTTCTTGGTGGTTGTTAACGTGTTATTAGGGTGTTGCTAGGGTGATCTTAGTGGTTGTTATCATGTTACTAGGGTGTTGACAAGGCATTCCTGGTGGTTGTTATTGTGTTACTATGTATTCATTGTTCTTGGGGGTTGTTAAAGTGTTACTAGGGTGTTGCTAGGGTGATCTTAGTGGTTCTTACTGTATTACTAGGGGTTTAACGGAGTTCTTGGTAGTTGTTACTGGGTTGCTAGGCAGTCTTTGTTCTTGAGGGTTGTTAAAGTGTTACTAGGGTGTTGCTAGGGTGATCTTAGTGGTTGTTACTGTATTACTAGGGGTTTAATGGAGTTCTTGGTGGTTGTTACTGGGTTGCTAGGCAGTCTTTGTTCTTGGGGGTTGTTAAAGTGTTACTAGTGTGTTTCTAGGGTGACCTTAGTGGTTGTTACTGTATTACTAGGGTGTTGAGGGTGTTCTTGGTGGTTGTTACTGTTAGGCAGCCATTGTTCTTGGGGGTTGTTAAAGTGTTATTAGAGTGTTGATGAGGTGACCTTAGTGGTTGTTACTGTGTTACTAGGGTGTTGCCGGCATTCTTGGTGGTTGTTTCTGTGTTACTGGGTAGTCATTGTTCTCATTGTTACAGTGTTACTTGGCAGTCTGTGTTGTTAGTGGCTGTTGTTGTATCAATCTGGTGTTGATAGAGTGTTCTTATGGATGGTTTAATGTCACCAGGAGGTTGCTATGTTGATTGTGGTTGTCATTGTGTTACTTGTTAATCGCTAGGATATCCTTTATGGTTGTTATTGTGTTACTAGGGTGTTTATTGTGGTTGTAATTGTGTTACTAGGCAGTTGCTAGGGTATCCATTATAATTGTTATTTTGTTTTTAGATAGTTGTTGTTCTTGGTGTTTTTTATGGTGTTATAAGGATATTCTTGGTTTCTGGTTATGTGTATTCTTTGGGGTTGTCATTGTGTTACTAGACATTTGGTGTTCTTAGTGGCTGTTATTGTGTTACTAGGGCGTATTTAGGGTTGTCATTGTGTTACTAGACATTTGGTGTTCTTAGTGGCTGTTGTTGTGTTACTAGGGCGTATTTAGGGTTGTTTTGTGTTACTAGGCATGTGATGTTCCTAGTGGCTGTTATTGTGTTACTAGGGCGTATTTAGGGTTGTTTTGTGTTACTAGGCATGTGATGTTCTTAGTGGCTGTTGTTGTGTTACTAGGGCGTATTTAGGGTTGTTTTGTGTTACTAGGCATGTGATGTTCTTAGTGGCTGTTGTTGTGTTACTAGGGCGTATTTAGGGTTGTTTTTGTGTTACTAGGCATGTGATGTTCTTAGTGGCTGTTATTGTGTTACTAGGGCGTATTTAGGGTTGTTTTTGTGTTACTAGGCATGTGATGTTCTTAGTGGCTGTTGTTGTGTTACTAGGGCGTATTTAGGGTTGTTTTGTGTTACTAGGCATGTGATGTTCTTAGTGGCTGTTATTGTGTTACTAGGGCGTATTTAGGGTTGTTTTTGTGTTACTAGGCATGTGATGTTCTTAGTGGCTGTTGTTGTGTTACTAGGGCGTATTTAGGGTTGTTTTGTGTTACTAGGCATGTGATGTTCTTAGTGGCTGTTATTGTGTTACTAGGGCGTATTTAGGGTTGTTTTGTGTTACTAGGCATGTGATGTTCTTAGTGGCTGTTGTTGTGTTACTAGGGCGTATTTAGGGTTGTTTTGTGTTACTAGGCATGTGATGTTCTTAGTGGCTGTTGTTGTGTTACTAGGGGCGTATTTAGGGTTGTTTTGTGTTACTAGGCATGTGATGTTCTTAGTGGCTGTTGTTGTGTTACTAGGGCGTATTTAGGGTTGTTTTGGTGTTACTAGGCATGTGATGTTCTTAGTGGCTGTTATTGTGTTACTAGGGCGTATTTAGGGTTGTTTTTGTGTTACTAGGCGTGTGATGTTCTTAGTGGCTGTTGTTGTGTTACTAGGGCGTATTTAGGGTTGTTTTGTGTTACTAGGCATGTGATGTTCTTAGTGACTGTTGTTGTGTTACTAGGGCGTATTTAGGGTTGTTTTTGTGTTACTAGGCATGTGATGTTCTTAGTGGCTGTTGTTGTGTTACTAGGGCGTATTTAGGGTTGTTTTGTGTTACTAGGCATGTGATGTTCTTAGTGGCTGTTATTGTGTTACTAGGGCGTATTTAGGGTTGTTTTTGTGTTACTAGGCATGTGATGTTCTTAGTGGCTGTTGTTGTGTTACTAGGGCGTATTTAGGGTTGTTTTGTGTTACTAGGCATGTGATGTTCTTAGTGGCTGTTATTGTGTTACTAGGGCATATTTAGGGTTGTTTTGTGTTACTAGGCATTTGGTGTTCTTAGTGGCTGTTGTTGTGTTACTAGGGCGTATTTAGGGTTGTTTTGTGTTACTAGGCATTTGGTGTTCTTAGTGGCTGTTGTTGTGTTACTAGGGCGTATTTAGGGTTGTTTTGTGTTACTAGGCATGTGATGTTCTTAGTGGCTGTTATTGTGTTACTAGGGCGTATTTAGGGTTGTTTTTGTGTTACTAGGCGTGTGATGTTCTTAGTGGCTGTTGTTGTGTTACTAGGGCGTATTTAGGGTTGTTTTCTGTTACTAGGCATTTGGTGTTCTTAGTGGCTGTTGTTGTGTTACTAGGGCGTATTTAGGGCTGTTTTTGTGTTACTAGGCATGTGATGTTCTTAGGGGCTGTTGTTGTGTAACTAGGGCGTATTTAAGGTTGTTATTGTGTTACTAGGCAGGTGATGTTCTTAGTGGCTGTTGTTTTGTTACTAGGGTGTTGCTAAGGCATCTTTGGGGTTGCTATTGTGTCACTAGGTAGTTGATGTTCTTAGTGGCTGTTATTGTGTTGCTTGGTTGTTGTTAGGGCATCTTTTGGGCTGTTATTGTGTTATTGGGAAGATCTAAATTGCGGTTCTTGCTAGGCAGCTGAAGTGGGTAGATGAATACATGGATGTGTTAGGGGATTAGTTTGATTAACCAGCAGAGGAAAGACAGCAAATACTCAACTGAATCAAGCTTAAAATCTCAATATTGAAACATGTTGAACGTGTTCATATCAGAATTATAAGAATATAATTGTCCCCAATGTTGTCTGCCAGTGGTCAGATGATAACTCATTCTACTGAAGGAGCCAGTGTTGTTGTCGTTAACAAACCCTTTTTATGCTATTCTGGGAAGTGAATCTATAATTGGCTTACCTACAGGCGTCTGCACATTCAGTTCCTTGCCGATTTAGTTGATGTTGTAAATCCTAAAAGAGATCCCGATCGATCCATATAGAAGCACAGTGATAAACAACCGAAGGCCTCCACATATCACTGCTGATCAATGAATTTAGAAAGCTTGTCCATGTAGCAGTAATAGTTTTTAAAAAACTAAACGGAGGACGTCCAAATACATCTTAAGAGACACCAAATCAATGTTTATAGACTGTAACACAATGATTGTCACGTCAAAGGGATTTTTAGCATCAAACTGTCATTCAGAGCCTTGTGAAAGAGTCAGGATCGGTTCAGGAGTCCTAATGTGATTCAGATTTCTGCTCTGCGGTTTCAGACACGGGCTGGATATGCTTCCTAATGGCACAATTGGATTTTCTGTAGGATTTCAATATGCTGTGATTTGATTAGCGCTCGCCTGAGCTTTCCCTCTGCCGTTATAATTGTCCTCTTCTTTTAGACTTCGTAGCACAATTACTTTTCGTCAATAACAGCCTGTGGAGCCTCCTGCTAGCAATAAAAACAGCGTCTTTATATATCACAGGCTTCAACTCTCACTTTTTAGCAAATTTTACGAAAACTCATTACAGTGCATATCAAGTTATGGTTTATGAATCAGGGGTTAGATTCCCAAAACCATTGTTAGCCAACTGCACTGTAAAAAATGCTGGGTTCCACTCAATCGATTTAGCTAACTTATTAGTTTTTAGGGTGGCACGGTGGCTCAGTGGGTAGGGCAGGGGCCTCACAGCAAGAAGGTCGCTGGTTCGAATCCTGGCTAGGCCAGTTGGCGTTTCTGTGTGGAGTTTGCATGTTCTCCCTGTGTTGGCGTGGGTTTCCTTCGGGTGCTCCGGTTTCCCCCACAGTCCAAACACATGCGCTATAGGGGAATTGATGAACTCACTTGGCTTTAGTGTACAGAATGAGTGTGTGTGTGTGAGAATGAGTGTGTATGGGTGTTTCCCAGTACTGGGTTGCAGCTGGAAGGGCATTCGCTGTGTAAAACATATGCTGGATGAGTTGGTGGTTCATTCCGCTGTGGCGACCCCTGATAAATAAGGGACTAAGCTAAAGGAAATTGAATGAATGAATGAATGATACCTAATTTTATCAGGCAACAGCACTCCAGATTCTGATTATAATAAAATATTTACTGCTCATTCAATTCATTAATATTGTCCATATAAGACCATATATATCTGTGCTAACATTCGTAAACATCGAAAGCTGGTATTGCATAACAATAGTACATGCATACACTGCAAAATGCTGTATATATGCTGTATATATAGTCCATGTAATCAGTACTTGAGCAGCTTCCAGCTGTTTGTGAGTAATCAAAGAAGAATCATGACAGGTGTGTGTAGTGCCTGCTGAGGGTTGTAGTCCATATTAAGATGGAATTGTAGTCCTTCGGCGATCTGTATGGAATATAGTTCGCTGGTGATTGTAACATTGTGGGGACACTGACAAGAGGTGTGGATCCAAATGCAGGTTTATTAAGAATAGTCAGGCAAGCAATGGTCAACACAGAGGTAAACAGATGTATACAGGCAATCCAGACTTGTGGTCAGCAGGCAGATGGTCAAAAAGCAGGCAGTGGGTAACGTAAATAAACAAAGAAGGCGGGGGTCAAACCACGGCAAAGCAAGGTAAAGGAAACCATGTCGTGATGTTTACAATTCAGTATAACAAGACTCAGCAAAGAGGTGTGTGTGTGTGTGCTGTAGTTAAAGTCCATCTAATCAGTCTTTGAGCATCTCCCAGCTTTGTGAGTGTAATCAGTCGTGATCTGGAACAGTTGTGTGTGTGTGTTGCATGACTGGAACTTGTAGTCCATATACCAGCGGATTTGTAGTCTTTTAGCGATCTGTCAGGATTAGATGGCTGGTGATTGTGACAGACATCTTGTTTCTAGTCCAAATATCTAAATATCCTTAAATTAAGAAGCATTTTCTTGACAAGTCAAAAAATATTGTCTTGTTTTCAGAAATAGTACATTTCTGAAAATTTAAATTAAGTGAGTTCTTCCTTAAAACAAGACAAATAATCTGTCAATGGGCTAACCAAATTATCTATTCTGCATTTTTTTAATAAAAATATTTCTTTACTCTCTGTATTTTTGACTTATTATTTCTGAAAGCAAGACTATATTTTTCCCTCATCTAGAAAATTCTTCTTTATTTAAGCATGTTTAGATATTTGGACTAGAACTAGAACTCTAAATAACAAAGGCATTTTTGTGCAGTGTAAAAGCAGTTTCTATATATTTCATGCATTACATAAATTTAAAAAGACACAGAAAATAATATTATGTCACAGAATTGACAAGAAGTAATTGAAACGTTTATGGCCATAACAGTAAACCCGTGCCATCGACTGTATTGGACTGAATGATGGATGGGAAACTGCTGAGGAAAACAGCTGGATTTATAGCCGCATTGACACGCTCCATTAAGCATGAATTGAGCTGACAGCAGTTTTTCCTCCTCCACGTCTAAACCACACTTAACCATGAGTCTGTTCCTGATCTGGAAACAGCAGAGATTAAAGGACAGTCATTAAATCACTGGAGGGTTAACTAGTCTGCTGATCCAGGGCTCTTCTGCTTGTCTATAGCTGTAACTCAAACACCAATCTTAAAAGAAATACACTACTTTTTTTTTGGAAGTAGGCTCACTTCTCTTTCACATTAAGGCCCAATCCTAATTCTCCCCCTTAGTCCTTCCCCTTCCCCCTACCCCTCATTTTGCACGTTCACATGAAGAGGTAAGGGTGCCCCAAATCTCTTTAGCTTGAAGGTGTAGGGCTAAGGGGAAGGGCTAGATACCCCTCAAAACAGAGATTTTTCAGGACCACACTCGAAACCAAGAGGTAAGAAAATGTGGAGCAAGAGATCGCCATGACATATGATGATGTGTGCTGGTGTTGTAGTGTTGTCCCATTTCTTAGGGGTAAATTTTGAAGCCCTGAATTCTGTTTCAAGGGGAAGGGGAAGGGGTACAACAATAGAATTGGGATTGGGCCTAAAAACCATTTTTAAACACATTTAGCCCATCTCCAAGTCTTTTAGCTTGGTTTAGCTTAGCATAGATCATTGAATCGGATTAGACCATTAGCATATTGTCATGGTTTAGCTTTCTAACAAAAGCACGGGCCACAGGAGTTCTCAAAAACATATATTTATTTACAAAAACACTCACAGGACCAGGAACACACACAAAGGAACAGGATGACAATACCAGATAAAGGACTGAACTGAACTCAGGGGAATAGATACACAAGATATGGGTAAACTGATTATAAACAGGGGAGAGACACAGGTGGAACTAATATAGATTAACAGATGGCGAGAAGGAATCACATGACAAACGCAAGCACATGGAACACAACACGATGGGAAATCACATGGAAAACAACACACAGAACGCTCTGGTTACTAAAGTAACCCTCGTTCCCCGAGGGGGGGAACGGAAATGCTATGTGGAAACTTCCACTATGGGGATTTCATTCAGAAAGCCAATCATCTGAAAGAGTATGTAAACGGGCCAATGAAATGCCAATGAGTTGGCAGCTTCAGCTTGCGCACCTGATGCTCGTTGCAATTAACTTGCTATATGAGCACAGAGCTAGCAAGCCAAAGCATCATTTTTTTAGCGGAAGAGACTTTCACCTCAACAGCTAAGGGGCAATCATTATGGCGAAGGAACATAGCATTTCCGTTCCCCCCCTCGGGGAACGAGGGTTACTTTAGTAACCAGAGCGTTCCCCTTCGGAAGGGGAACTTCAATGCTATGTGGAAACTTCCACTATGGGGAAATGTTTGGAAAACGCCATAATGATTGAACCTTACCTTCGCCCCCGATGAGAGGTTTGCCAGGCAAAGAGCGTGAGCGCACCTGCGTCACCAGAGGCGCGGTCTTCCAACGTGTTCCCTGGCCCTTACTTATCCCACTTCAACAGAAGATTTACGGATTTAGATATATTTTTCGGGAGCCGCAAATGCGTCTAGAATAATTTCTAGGAATTTAATACGACAGTACGTTGGGAATGCGTGCAGTCCCGATAGGGAGGACGCTGCGGAGGCCACCTGCTACCCAAGTGGGGAGACTGGGGCAAAATAGCATATGAACTAACCCTGAGAAGGGGGAGTAAGCATATGAAAATTAGATGGTTAGCGGTGAGGGAAGACACGGGTCCGCCTGTGAGGGGGGACTGCACCGTGGCAGTATAAGCATATGGGATCGCCTAGTGGGGATCGCACATAGCAGGCACCTATACCCAGAACGCGGGCTGACCATCGGGCAGACCAGCAACGTAACGGGCCAGTGCCTGACTCCTCCGCTGAGTCAGGTGCTGGGGGCCTCGGAGGAATATCTGCAGGGTTCGCCAGCGGGGAACTTTACTGACAGAGCGAAAAAGCGCACGTATCTCTGGGTTAGAGAGAATGGCGCAGCAAGCGTTTTACAACACCTAACCGAATTTCTCATTCACCGCGTGAGAAAATCGGCTCCCCTCAAGATTAATAAATCTTCTAATAGGTGTCGCCCAGCCCGCAGCTCTACAGTGTCTGTTAGAGAGGCGCCGCGTGCTAACGCCCAAAAGGATGCGCGCTTCGAGGAGCGCGCTCTCACTCTTGGGGGACGCGGCTCGCCCTGGCTCAGATGAGCGAGGGAGATGGCATTCAGAGTTCAGTGGGTATGTTCCAACCTCTGTTTGGATACGGCACTTCCCGTCTGCCGATCACCATAACAGATAAAGAGCTGAGTACGGTCCGTGTAATAGCAAAGTGCGAAGGACCAAATAAAGGGGCTGGGTCTGCCTCCTCCGTGGGCAGCGCTTGCAGGTTCACTACGTGGCTGAAAGAACGCTGTAGGAACCTAGGGCACCTAGGTGGGCCGGGGGTCTCAGGTAAACGTGAGAGTGGGCCGACCCAAAACGTTGGCACATTTCGCTGACCGAAAATGCCTCCAGATACCCGCCCATTTGACCGATGCAACGCGACCAGCAGAGCTGTCTACCTGGACAGAAATCTTAAAGATACTGAGTCGAGTGATCGAGCAGACCTCTCCTAAGAGAGATCTCCAAGTGGGTATGAGAGGGAAACAGGAAAATTAATATTCATGTCTCGCGCCTCTGGGAACTGGATGATGAGACGATACTTCCCAGCGCGCCGCCATCGCCGCATCCTTAGAGCGGGGATGATCGTAACGCCAACCCCTCAGAGCGGAGGGGACAGCCTTAGCTCCAGTCAACTGAAGGAGGATAGCATCACTCTGATCTGGCATGTTCAGGGTTCCTTCTCGGGGAAAAAGGTAACCACACAGCGAATAGACTCCACTTCAGGCGTGGGCATGCCTCGTAGAGGGTGCTCAGCCTGAGTGACAGTGTTAACCACCTAATCGGTAAGTCACCTAAGTCCTCCGCGCTCCATCTATGAACCGTACGTGAAGCATAGATCTGGGCGCGGGTGCCAAACGGTGCCTGTCCCCTGTTCCCAGGGGATGTGCCAGGGAGGGGCCATCACGAGGAGAGAGTTGAAAGCAGGTCCGATTGGGCCAGAGAGGCGCAATACGAGAGCTGTTCCTCGACCTCCCTGACTTTACACAGTATCTGTGCGAGTAGGCTCACTGGAGAAATGCGTATTACGCACGCCCCGAGGCCAGCTGTGTAGCCAGTGGACTTTGCAGGGTTCGCCAAGTGGGGAACTCAAGCGAGAGCGCACGAATCTCTGAGTTAGAGAGAGAAAGGCGCAGCACCGAACAGCTGGACAGTCGGGGGTGGAGTCTCCATTTTCCCAGGCGAAACTGCCGTGAGAGCGAATGGGCTGCACGGTTGAGCTCGGTGGGGGAAAAAATGGAATGCAGCGATTGCGCCGCGTATGACTCCGGGGGAGCAGACGGCGAGCGAGCTGAGACATGCTGCGAGAGCGGATACCCCCACACGGTTGATATACGCCCCCGCTGCCGTACTGTTCGTCCTGACCAGTACGTGTTGTCGCTCCAGCACCGGTAAAAAACGGCGGAGAGCGAGAAACACTGCCAACAGCTCTAGGCGATTGATATGCCAATGCAACTGGGTTTTTTTCAGCTGCATGCCCGCAACACACGGCGCCCCAGCCAGTGCTGGAAGCATCTGTCAAAACGACAATATGTCTGGACGCCTGTCCTAGAGGCACTCAGGCCTGTAGGAACGAGGGGTCGTTCCAGGGGCTGAGGGCGCGGCGACACAGCGCAGTGACAGTCACTCGGTGTGTGTCCGCGTGCCATGCGCGTCTGGGGACTCGATCGTGAAGCCAGTGCCGAAGTGGTCTCATATGGAGTTATCCGAGCGCATACAGCGGCTGCGGATGTCATATGCTCCAGGAGCCTCTGAAAAGATTTCAGTGGAACCACTATTTTGCTGTCGAACTCTCACAGACAGTTCAGCATTAGCCGAGCGCGCTCTCCGGAGAGGCGCGCTGTCATGGTGACCGAGTCCAGCTCCAACCCGAGAAAAGAGATCCTCTGCACGGGGGCGAGTTTGCTCTTTTCTCGGTTGACCTGAAACCCCAATAGGTGGAGGTGCTGGAGCACCTTGTCTCTGTACATAGTCAATTACTCCCGCGAGAGGGCTAAAACAGCCAGTCGCCGAGATAATTGAGTATGCGGATGCCCGCGAGCCGAAGGGGCGCTAGGGCACCCTCCGCGAGCTTGGTGAAGACCCGCGGATACAGAGAGAGCCCGAAGGGGAGGACTTGTACTGTCAGGCTCGCTCGACGCAGACCGCAGAAAAGTGACGGTGGCGTGGAGTATGGAGACATGAAGTACGCGTCCTTCAGGTCTATGCTGCAGACCAATCCCGAGGACGAACGCACAGGAGGATGCGCTTCTGCATAAGCATTTTGAACGGCAGCTTGTGCAGACAGCGGTTCAAAACGCGCAGATCTAGGACTGGCCGTAACCCACCGCTCTTTTGGGTACGATGAAGTACAGGCTGTAAACCCGCTCTCCATCTCGGCTGGAGGGATCGGTTAGATTGCATCCTTCGCCAGGAGGACAGCAACCTTCTCTCACAAGACAGGGGCGGGCACAGGGCTGACCCTGGTGACGTACACCCCGTGAACTTGGGAGGCCGTTTCGCGAATCGAATCGCGTAGCCGAGTCTGATCGTGCGTATGAGCCACCGCAAAGGGCTGGGCTGCGCTAACCAGGCAGGCAGAGCCCTCGCTAATGACTGCATCGCTACAATCGCTGACGTACCAGCAGTGGGGCAGCGCGGAGTGGGAGTGCTGATCCGGGGAGCGCTGGGGTCCCGCGGAAGAGCTGGAGGTGAGAGATTTACTCACCTTGCACTCAGACTCCGGAGGAGAGGGCTGGAGGTGTGAGAGAAAGGAGACCGTCCTCCCAGACCCCGTGAGCCACTGGCGAAGTGCGCCGATCCTGCGAGCTGGAAGGCTTTTCATCGCGTCCCAGACTGGGCAGTATTCGGGCTGTCACATCCAGGGAAGGGAAAGATGCTCTCTCTGAGGAGCCCGGCCCCCCACCGGGGAGAGAGCAAGTTCCCTCTTCTCCAGATGGCCGTCTCAAGAGCGCTTCGCGGTCCGTTATCCGGACTTAACGGCGCCCTGGGACGGGGAGCGCTGGTTGCCTGCGAGGTGCTCGGCGCTGCCGCTGGCCGGAGGCGCAGGCGGGGGCGGAGCAGCACTCGAAGACGGGCGCTCTCGGCGACAAGCAGTGGATGTGGATGGTTCGGCGGGAGGGGAGCGGTCTTACATCCCCGCCAAAGGATGCCCATCGTATCCGACTGCACCGCCGTGAATTCCTGGGTGAATTCACCAACGGTGTCGCCGAACGGGCCAGACTGGTATATGGGAGAGTCAAGAAAGTGAACTTTGTCGACTCCGCACATATTTTTGCCAGGTTTAGCCCGAGGGGGCGCTCCTGGACCACTAACGTGGCCATCGTCTTTCCCGGGGCACACGCAGCGGACTTGAGGTCCGTGGAGCTCAGTCGGGTGCGGTGCGGGGCTTGTAACAAGCCTGGGTCAGAACCACCCTCGTGCAGCTGGGCCAGCGCGCGCGCATGGACCCTGGCGTGCAGGGTGGAAGCAGTCTGGCCCGCGGCTGTGTGGGCTCTGGCTCGGGAGGCAGAAAACCAACACGCCTTGGACGGGAGATGAGGCTAATTCCAGCAGAAGGAGGCACCACGCGGGCCCGTGATGGCACTCTCAATCTGGGGAATCGACTCGTACTCCCTGGCTGCTCCACCATCAAGAGTGGTGAGGTGGAGGCGCACGCAGATCAGGCAGAGAAAGGTGCCCTCAAGACTGCGTGAGCCCACTGTGCACTTCCGGGAAGAGAGGGATGGGAGGCTAGAAGGTATTGCCTTTTAATCCTCCACATACACCCATCTAGTCGGTCCGGCCGCGGGGCTGGGGGATAAACCATCTCCAGACCCACGACCGAAACAGCCCGGGAAAGCACGGTTATCATGTCTGTTTCAAGATCGGCCGCCGCCACGCTCGCTCCCGATGGGAGGGAACGGAGGGGGGGGGATCCTTCATCAGACCATGACAGCCCAACCTCCGATGCAGCGGTGGACATCTGAGCCTCGGTGTCATCAAGTGAGAGGGCGGCCATCCGAGGATGGAGCGCTTCTCTCACTCAAAGCTTGGATGGAGCGCATGGAGGAGTGAGAGATCCACAAGCCCGAGGGCGGCAGATTTACTCCCACTGTAACCCTCAGATCTGCCCGAGTGCCCACCGCGGAGCGGGGGACAACTGGGGTGGGTGGCTCTTTTGCAAGAGCGAGCCGCGATCTTAACTGCGCAACAGACATGCCACCGCAGTGATGGCATGCACTGCCCACGAGCACCGCATTAACATGCTGGACCCCCAGACATGAAACGCAGTGCTCGTGCCCATCATCCGAGGACAGGAAACCACCGCATCCAGAAACGCACAGTCGGAGCGACGTCTTGAAAAAGACGCGCTGCACGACCGTGTTGCTCTTTTAGGAAATTCGCAACAATACATACCGCTCTGGAGGACCGGACCCAAGGACGCCAGGCAAGGGAGAAACCCAGCTCGACCATCTGCCGCTGCGTGTCACACACTCTGGACCGGGAGATCGCTCTCGTTCACTCTCTGTCTGAAACTCAGCTGGAGGAACCCTCATCGACTCTCTCAGAAGGCTGTTGAAGTCTCTGAAGTGAAAATGATGCTTTGGCTTGCTAGCTCTGTGCTCATATAGCAAGTTAATTGCAACGAGCATCAGGTGCGCAAGCTGAAGCTGCCAACTCATTGGCATTTCATTGGCCCGTTTACATACTCTTTCAGATGATTGGCTTTCTGAATGAAATCCCCATAGTGGAAGTTTCCACATAGCATTGAAGTTCCCCTTCCGAAGGGGAAACACCAGATCGTGACACACTTGACTCAAAAATGACTGTAGAGATTGTATAATTTTCCAGTTTAAAGAACTCCCAATTTTTGGGGGGCTTTTTGCAAGATGTAAAATGTATATTTTGTGTCTCCAGAATGTGTCTGTGAAGTTTCCGGTCAAAATACCAATCAGATCATTTATTATAGCCTGTTGGAAATGTTTGGATTAGAGGGAATTGTATCTGTTTTTGATGCCTGTGCCTTAAAATGCAAATGAGCTGGTTCTCCCCGCCCACTGATTTTTGAGTGAAATGCTAATGGTCTAATCTGCTTCAATGATCTATGCTAAGCTAAGCTAAATGAGATCGGCTGAATCAAAAAGGGTAAAACTGTTTAACTCCAATGCAACACGGTGGCTCAGTGGTTAGCATTGTGGCCTCACAGCAAGAAGGTCGCTGGTTCGAGTCCCGGTCAGTTGGCGTTTCTGTGTGGAGTTTGCATGTTCTCCTCGTGTTGGCGTGGGTTTCCTCCGGGTGCTCCGGTTTCCCCCACAGTCCAAACACATGCGCTAAAGGGGAATTGATGAACTAAATTGGCTGTAGTGTGTGTGTGTGAATGAGTGTGTATGGGTGTTTCCCAATACTGGGTTAAAGCTGGAAGGGTATCCACTGTGTAAAACATATGCTGGATAAGTTGGCGGTTCATTCCGCTGTGCCAAGCCCTGAATAAACTGAACTAAGCTAAAGGAAAATGAATGAATGAATGTTTATCTCTAGAAGAGCTCCAAAATGAGCTTATTTAACAAACAAACAAATAAATAAACAAATAAATACATAAACAAACAAATAAATAAACATAAATACGTAAATAAACAAATAAATAACCAAACAAACTAATAAATAAATAAATAAACAAATAAATAAACAAATAAATACATAAATAAACAAATAAATAAACATAAATACATAAATAAACAAATAAATAAACAAACTAATAAATAAATAAACAAATAAGCAAACAAATAAATAAACAAACAAATAAATAAATAAATAAATAAATAAATAAATAAATAAATAAACAAATAAATACATAAATAAACAAATAAATAAACATAAATACATACATAAATAAATAAATAAGTGTTTCTTTAAAGATGGCACATTTGCGTCACAGCAGGAGCATTCTTGCTAAATCTGGAAGCAGTGTGTTTTAGTGCTGAGATGAAGGTGTTGCTGGCTGTTTTCCAGCACAAACACATTCTCTGTTGTTGTAGAAACTAGGCCTCAGAATATGACAACATGACGTGCCGTACTATTGCTCTATTTCTTTTTTATAATAGGAATGTCTGAAGTAAACAAGCAGAGAAATAAACAAGGATCACAGTCAGGGATTGTTTTCAGCAGCATCCAGAAAAGATCCAAAACCTCGTCTTTCTGACGAGAAGAGTTTCTAAAGCTGCTTTCAGACTGAGCTGATCTACAGATGGAAATCTGTGACTTCCGACGTGTATTCCTTCTCACAGATCAGGGAGAAAATAAAGTTGCAATTAACTTTTTAGTTTATTTTATATTTCATGACAAAACAAGCTTCCGGCGACACAGTGGCTCAGTGGTTAGCACTGTGGCCTCACAGCAAGAAGGTCACTGGTTCGAGTTCCGTCTGAGTCAGTTGTTTCGTTCTGGGCTGGCGTGGGTTTCCTCGGGGCGTCCAGTTTCCCCCACAGTCCAAACACATGCGCTATAGGGGAATTGATGAACTAAATTGGCCGTAGTGTATGAGTGTGTGTGTGTGAATGAGTGTGTTTGGGTGTTTCCCATTACTGGGTTGCAGCTGGAAGGGCAGTCGCTGTGTAAAACATATGCTGGATAAGTTAGCGATTCATTCCGCTGTGGCGACCCCTGATTAATAAAGGGACTAAGCTGAAGGAAAATGAATGAATGACTGAATATTCTGCTTTTGCAGCCTGAATTTTAGTCTCATTCTGATCTAAGAGCTTTCTAATATTAATTTTTCAATTCATCTTTATTTCTAAAGCACTTATTAGAATGTAGGCTGTGCCAAAGCAGCTTAACATAGGCTAATAATAATGATAATCTTAATGATAATAGACTTCATGAACACAGTCAAGATTTTTCTGCATGCAGTCTCTCATAAACACTGCAAAAACAAGGCTGATATTAGGCTAACATAATGCATTAGCAGAAAATACACACCATGGGGTTCATTTGGGACTCATTTTGGTACTCGCTGCTGTTTATTTCGCTTGTAACGAAAGCAGTTAAGAAGCTAGAAACCAACACTGGATGTTTGTTCTACATTAGGGAAAGCATTAGCACTTGCACTGCTGTCAGATGCAAACATATAAACTCATTCAGCACAGGCTAATTGGAAATACATGCTCCAGTTCTTTGTGAAACTGAAAAACAAATTTAATCACTTGTTTAACTGCAGTTTTTAGGTGAAATGAACACTAGGGGGCAGCAACTTTTGTTCCTTTTCACACAAATGATATTTACAGAGACATACTATCTGATTATTTAATGCAGTTCTTTGCCCAAATAAACACCAGAAAGCAACTTAACACTGTCTATTATTTGTAACGTACACGTTTGCGTCACCTATCTATCCAACCCAGGCTTATGGATATGGCTTACGGATTATGTTTCCAGGTCTACATTTCTGGGGACAGCGAAATGCATAACTGGAGGTACGTCTAGAGGCCGTTGTGTATGTTTATCATGATCTGAAATTTCTCTTGCACGTCCTCTTCTCGTGTAAATCCACCAGAGGGCGCAATATACACTTCAGTCGACCCACCCCCTTCCCTAAACCCAAGCGATAGTGTTTTCAAAAGCAATCTGGAATAAGAAAAGCCATCAAAGCCACCTGATTTCACCACATTTTTGCCCCAAGTCCACCAATGTACATGGCGAGCCACTGGGCAAACTGGTAACAACAGAAAAGCCATACATACGGAGGTAAGTAGTCAGCTGGTAGCGTTACAATGAACAGAAGCCGCCAGACTTTTGCTCCTTCTCAGATTGCGTGTACAGAAGCCGCTCGGGTAACATATCTTTTTAAGGATTGTGTCCGACAGTCATTGATAGGTACGCAAAACCATGTATTTTCACTGGTATTGGGACTGAATACTGAACGTTTGGTCACGTGACAACCCTATGCACCACATTTGATGACTGACTATAAGTAAATATTGAGCAGTCAGCATTGAATCAGTGGCCTCAGGAACACCTCTCTTCATAATATCCCCGTCGAGAAGCTCTGACTGATCTCTGCACTCCAGCGGGGCTCCTTCAGGACGCTGCACTGAACTCCCACATAAGCCACACTGCTCTCAGATCAGCTCAGATCACATGCCCACGGGTGTAATACGCATTCTGCAGTCGCTTTATATCACTACCCTAGCAACTTTGAGCAGCAGAGCCACATCAGAGAAAAGGAAAAAAGCTCTGCACGGAGATTACATAAGCTGCAGAGTGAAGATGAATCTGCTCATTTCAGCAGAGGGGTTTACTCTGAGCACCGGAACACTCTGGATGAGAACTAAAAACACAACTTACATTACAACTTACATAAGGTAGAGTAATGGCTCTTCAACTGCTATTATAAACAAGTTTTAAGAGGATCACATGCTCATGACTGGGCCCGCATTAACCAATCAGACGATTCCTAAGCCACTATAAATACCCTAAGTTCCATATAACAGCCATCTTTATTTTGAAGAATCCCCCCTTCCACCCCTACTCCTCCTTCTTTCCTTTATGGGTGGCACGGTGGCCCAGTGGTTAGCACTGTTGCCTCACAGCAAGAACGTCACTGGTTCTAGTCCTTACCAAGCCAGCCAACGTTTCTGTGTGGAGTTTACACATTCTCTCCGTGCTCGCGTGGGTTTCCCTCGGGTTCCCCGGTTTCCTCCCACCGTCCAAAAACATGCAACTTAAGTTAATTGACTAATCCAAATCAGCACCATAGACATGCTCCTAGTAAGTAGTTATCTCTTAAGAGCAATCACTATCTGTTCATTGGCTACTACAGCAGGGGAGTTCTCCAGATCTACCTGAGCTCAATCTCCCCTCTCGCCCTGCAAATGGGAGGGAACCTCCGGGCTCGAGGATCTTATGAGCTCAGGGCTCTCTTCCGGGACAGCGTGCTAAACACGCTTTATAATCAATCATCAGCTAAGTGTGAACTCTTGAAATGCACTTTTAGGTAGGATACAATTAAGGTTAGGGAAAAGTTTATTAATATGGGTTGGTTTATTTGGTTATGGTCAAGGATAGGTTTTGTGGTATGGGTTGGTTAAAGTAGTCACTTGTTTAGTGGTATGGGTTGGTTTATTTGGTTATGGTCAGGGATAGGTTTTGTGGTATGGGTTGGTTAAAATTGTTACTTGTTTAGTGGTATGGGTTGTTTCACTTGGTTATGGTCAAGGATATGTTTTGTGGTATGGGTTGGTTAAAATTGTTACTTGTTTAGTGGTATGGGTTGTTTCACTTGGTTATGGTCAAGGATAGGTTTTGTGGTAAGGACTGGTTAAAGTAGTTACTTGTTTAGTGGTATGGGTTGGTTTATTTGGTTATGTTCAAGGATAGGTTTTGTGGTATGGGTTGGTTAAAATTGTTACTTGTTTAGTGGTATGGGTTGGTTTATTTGGTTTGGTCAAGGATAGGTTTTGTGGTATGGACTGGTTAAAGTAGTCACTTGTTTAGTGGTATGGGTTGGTTTAGTTGGTTATGGTCAGGGATAGGTTTTGTGTTATGGGTTGGTTCCAAGACAGGTTCAGTGGTGTTATGAGTGTGGTATGGGTTGGTTAAATTAGTTACTTGTTTAGTGGTATGGGTTGGTTCAGCTAGTTATGGTCAAGGATAGCTTTTATGTTATGGGTTGGTTAGGTTTAGCAGTATAGTTGTGGTATAGGTTGGTTAAAGTAGTGACTTGTTTAGTGGTATGGGTTGGGTAAAGTGTTAATTAAGCTTAAGGACAGGTTTAGTGGTATTGGTTTGTTTATGGGTTGGTTATGGTTAGAGACAGGTGTTGTGGTATGGTATGGTATAGTATGGTATAGTATAGTATAGTATAGTATAGTATAGTATAGTATAGTATAGTATAGTATAGTATAGTATAGTATGGTAGGGTTTGGGTCAACGGTTGGTTAGGTTTGGGACAATGTAGTGATGTGGGTTTGTTCATGGGTTGGTTAAGGGTATGTTTAATGGTGTGGGTTGGTTCAAGGGTTGGTCACTGATATGATTAGTGGTATGGGTTGGTTAATGTTAAGGAAATGTTTAGTGGTATGGGTTGGTTCATTTGGTTATGGTCAAGGATAGCTTTTATGTTATGGGTTGGTTAGGTTTAGCAGTATAGTTGTGGTATAGGTTGGTTAAAGTAGTTACTGGTTTAGTGGTATGGGTTGGGTAAAGTGTTAATTAAGCTTAAGGACAGGTTTAGTGGTATTGGTTTGTTTATGGGTTGGTTATGGTTAGAGACAGGCGTTGTGGTATAGTATAGTATAGTATAGTATAGTATAGTATAGTATAGTATAGTATAGTATAGTATAGTATAGTATGTTATGGTTTGGTTCAACGGTTGGTTAGGTTTGGGACAATGTAGTGGTGTGGGTTTGTTCATGGGTTGGTCACTGATATGATTAGTGGTATGGGTTGGTTAATGTTAAGGAAAAGTTAAGTGGTATGGGTTGGTTCATTTGGTTATGGTCAAGGATAGCTTTTATGTTATGGGTTGGTTAAGTTTAGCAGTATAGTTGTGGTATAGGTTGGTTAAAGTAGTTACTGGTTTAGTGGTATGGGTAGGGTAAAGTGTTAATTAAGCTTAAGAACAGGTTTAGTGGTATTGGTTTGTTTATGGGTTAGTTATGGTTAGAGACAGGCGTTGTGGGATGGTATGGTATAGTATGGTAGGGTTTGGTTCAACGGTTGGTTAGGTTTGGGACAATGTAGTGGTGTGGGTTTGTTCATGGGTTGGTTAAGGATATGCTTAGTGGTATGGGTTGGTTAATGTTAGGGAAAAGATTAGTGGTATGGGTTGGCTTATTTGGTTATAGTCAAGGTTTTGTGGAATGGGTTGGTTGAAGGACAGCTTCAGTGGTATGGGTTGGTTAAGGTCAGTGGTCTAAGTTGTGGTATGGGTTGGTTAAAGTAAGAACTGATTAAAGTGTTGATTAAGCTTTATGGCAGGTTTAGTGGTATGGGTTTGTTTATTTGTTGGTTAAGGTATGGATGGGTTTAGTGGTATGATATGGTTTGGGTTGGGTTGGTTCATGGGTTGGTTGAGGTTAAGAATAGGCTTAGTGCAATTATATTTAACATTTTTTAAAGATGACTCCAAATGTAAAAACATGTATACAGTTATTGCATTTTATTAAATGATAATCTGATATAGTAGTTGATGACACTTTGTATTGAGTGTGTATAGTTAATGCCATTTATATTAAAGTCTTTATGATAATGTACAGACCACTCATACACATACCAAAAATAAATAAATAAATAACACTAAGTGGGTTAGTGAGACCTGCTCGTTTTCTTTGATGTTTTGGCCAATGGCATGGTATAATTATTCAAAATAATTCATGTTTTGATGACTGATGGCTTTGAATGAACAAATATCAAATGTAAGACTACATTACTCCGTCTTCAGAAGATCACCTTTAGCTGAGCACAGATAAGTGGCTTTATAAGGCTTCTGCTCATTAAAAAGCAGTTGAACATGGAGTAATGTGCCTGAAATGCAAATGTTGAGCTATAAAGTTGTGCTGAAGCTTGTGTAGCCACTTTGGCCTCATTGATCCTGTTCACTTAATGTCTGATTGATCGTGCTGTGTGCATCAGTGGATCCTGAAGCTTCTCAAGCTCGGATGTCATTTGTTAATGACAAAAACGCACAGGCAAGAAACGTGATTAAGAACGTCAAACTAAATGCTGTCAGGCTTCAATTAGCTGTGTGTCTAACTCGGAGCACTCAATGTACAGCAGCAGATCCTGCACATTTCAAGCTCCGTCAGTCACGAGCAGCACTGTTTCAGTCATTGGACATTTCTAGCAGAGTCCTGCCTATTGTAGAGGTGGTCCAATCGTCTTCTGGAGGAAATCAGTGGTTTGGCTAATTATGTTTCTATTTGCAGAGCAGCGGCTGCTCAGAAGATCTGAGAAGAACAATTACACACTTCTCTCCCTGATTTAATTGCATGAAATTGTTCAAAGCTCTTTTGCTTTTAAAATGACCTTTGGAATCAATAATGGTTAGGCTTGGCTAATTAGCCATACCGACTTGGATGGTTTCTAAGCAAGTTGCTCAATCTGTACTAGCATGATTAAAGTACTGTAAAAACAAAACACTCCATTCACTGCAAAAGCAATGCTTTTCTTACTTAGATATTTCTCTGGTTTCTAGTTAAAATGTCTAAAAATATGTAAATCAAGCATTTTCTAAACGAACAAAAATATTGTATTTTTTTTTAGAAATAATAAGTGAAAATTTATTGAGTTTTTTTTTTTTTAACAAGAAAAATAATCTGCCAATGTGGTTAGAAAAAATATTCGCTTTTCGTTTTACATAACATTATTTTAACTTACAACATGCCATTTAAAGGCAAGGCAAGTTTCTTTATGTAGCACATTTCATACCAGTGGTAATTCAAAGTGCTTTACATAATCAAGAATAACAGAAACAAGTATGAGAAAACAAAAACAAATGATAAAATGTTAAAACTTTTAATTAATCAATTAATTAATTAAAAACAGATAAAAACAGATTAAAATGGGTTAAACTGGTTATAAACTAATGAAAAATAGAAAAAAAAAACATGTGTGATCTGTGGGCCGTAGCACAGTGCTCATTCAGTAAAGGCACAGCTAAACAGATGTGTGTTCAGTCTTGATGTCAATGTGTCTAATGTTGGAGCACATCTGATCATTTCTGGAGGCTGATTCCAGCAGCAGGGGGACGTAATGGCTGAAGGCCGATTCACCTTGACTGAACCTAAAGTATGACTAAAGTATAATAAACTACAAATAGCACTGCATTATATGTAATTATTTTGTAAAATACCCTCAAATTATCCATCACGGTGGCGCAGTGGGTAGCACAATCGCCTCACAGCAAGAAGGTCGCTGCTTCGAGCCTCGGCTGGGTCAGTTGGCATTTCTGTATGGAGTTTGCATGTTCTCACTGTGTTGGCATGAGTTTCCTAAAGGGACAAAGTGAAAAGAAAATGAATGAATGAATACCTTTAAATTTGAAGTGTGTATAGCAGACATTCCAAGTCTCCCGGAATTTCTGGGAGTCTCCCATATATGCATAGAGATTCCCAGATGCCCGCAAACGAATGATAATCTCCTGGAAATAGCGCGTCTCCCCTCTGGTCCTTAAATACGTCGCACACCAACAACCCCCAACCCCCCATCTCTACTTTTAAAATATGTCATGCAGCACAACGTTGATGTTGATATTTGGTTGATTTTAGGTTGACCAAAATCCAACATTGAGCCAACATCTTAACCCAACGTCATATTGACGTCAAATATTGACATTTATTCGTCATATGGCAACCAAAATACAACGTCTGATAGACGTCCTATTGGTCACAACGTCAAGCTGTAACATCATTTAGACGCTTATAATTGGTTGTTTTTAGGTTGCGTTGGAAAGTAACCAAAATGCAATGTCTGTCTGACGTTGGACATTGATGTCGGCATGATATTGTGTTCTGACGTCAACCCGATTTTGATTTGCAATCAAAATGAAATGACCCATGATGTCAGGGTGCAACGTCAATCTGATGTCATGTTGACGTCCTGTGCCTGCTGGGCTGATTCAGATCATCAGCTCATTAGCAGAGACTGAAAGATCTGTAATGGGTGTGACAGACAAAAGAGACATCCAAAACATGCAGTGCTGGTGCTCCTCCAGGAACGTGGTTGAGAAACACTGTATTAAAATATTACATTTACAAATGTGTTGAGAGACCTGGTCAATATGAAGCGAAATCTCTGAGAAATATATCCTGCAACAATCAGCAAAGAGTTTCGCCACTACAAAAGAATGGTGTTTAACTTGGTACTAGAAAGGTGCAGAGAATAAATGAAGTGTCTGCGGTATGATAGCACACTATAGTGTCCTTTTTTCAAAGCTGAAGTGCAACATTCATTAGCAGTCTTGTCGTGACCGCAGGCAGACTTGTGAACAGACGCTGAGCACGAATAAAACTCTAATTAAATTCAGTCTGAGCCGCAGAAACGCTTTACTTTCACCTTTAAGAGCTCTGTCCTAAAAATGTCACTCGAAATCCCGCTTGGAGACAAGCAGTACATGTAGTGCCCTTAGTTTGAGCCCTCGATGGAGGATGTGGATGCGTGTTGGCAGGTCGCAGCGCAGACATTGTGGCTGTCGGCTGCATTGATTGGCCTCCCATTACTGGATGTACTTTTGGAGGGCACTGATTAGACTGCACTTCAGCTGGGCCATTTAATACCCTACATTGATTGGAATAAATAAAACATTAAAACAGAGAGCTAATGGAGTTGCTTTAACAGAACTGTCGAGTTTGCGTCTGTGTTTTGTTTCAGAATAAAAACATTGATATTATTTCTTACACATTATATTATTTCAAGCCACTAATATGTAAATAAAAGTCACTTTGCTAAACTGTAGAGTTGAATTTTCAACATCAGAAGTGGACAAAGCAGAGATCAACATCCCATAATCCAATTCACCACCGCAAATAAACAAATAAATATCAAAAAATACTGTTCATTAATATTTTTGACAGTCTGAGCTGTAGCCAGCATCATCATCTCTGTGATGGTTCGGTGTCCTCATAAAGCTGTAACATCTGTATGGATGAGCTTCTGCTGCCGCTGTCATGTTGAGTTTCACCCAGAGCTCAGATGAGATTCACACTCTCTATCAAATTGCAGGATCAAAGCAGTCGATGCTTATTAGAGTTTGGTTTTATCAGCTGTTGGTAAGCTGCAGTGACGCAGAGGACACAGAGAAACCTCTTTACATATCTCCTCAAATATGGCTAGAGAAATTGGCTTTTTTTTTCCTGCGGCTTAAAACAAATCTGAAACACTGCAAAAAAGCTTTTCTTAGTTAGATTTTTTTGTCTTGTTTCTAGTCCAAATATCTAAAAATTCTTAAATCAAGAAGTATATCTATATCAAAAATAATCTGCCAATGGGGTAAGCAAAATAATCTTGTTTTTCCCTTTTGACATAAGATTATTTTGCTTACCCCATTGGCAGATTATTTAGCTTGTTTTAAGGAAAAACTCTCTTTATTTTGGCATATTATTTCTTAAAACAAGACAACATGTTTTGCTTGTCTAGAAAATTCTTCTTGATTTAAGAATTTTTAGATATTTGGACTAGAAACAAGACAAAAAAAATCTAACTAAGAAAAGCTTTTTTGCAGTGAACCTGTCTTTACTGCTGCTGGTGCAATTCAATAGTCAAATCTCTGGGATTTTATTAGCATTTACATATATAAGTACATATATAAATAACACTTACAGTGCTCATGAGTTCACCCCTCATAAATCTTTTTTTTTAAAATTATTATTAATATTTCCTATCTGATGCTTTACAATACACTCAGAGGAAACCCACGCCAACACGGGGAAAACATGCAAACTCCACACAGAAACACCAACTGACCCAGCCGGGACTAACCAGCGTGTCACTCTACTGCACATGTGTCAATTACAAGGCCCGCGGGCCAAATGCGGCCTGTCAAAACATTTAATCAGGCCCGACAACAAGTTTTGGTAATGAAGTTCAAGTGGCCCGTGCTCGCTTTAAAAATTAGGTCTGTGTCAATTACAGTATTGAGACGCAGGTGGTGCTGTTGCGCTTCGCCCTACTCGCTAATTTAGACGTTAGCACAAGGTTACGCTAAATGTAAACAAGGTAAAATAATTCTGAGACTAAAGTTAGCACAAGCACGCGTTATGTCTAGGTTTGGGAGCACATGCTCATGTAAACAAATGTTCTCTATGATGAAACTGACCAAAACATCCCACAAATCCCGCCTCACAGACCAACATATTATGTCTGTAATGAAAGTAGCCATGACAAGGGACATTACACCTAGAATAGATGAGATTGTTTCTATGAAAAGATGCAGGGTGTCTGGTAAGAGTTAAAAAAATCCTAATTTTCTTAGGTTTGGCATGTAAGCCCAGTGCAAGTGTCATTTGGAGCAAAATAATACAATTTCTTACCATTTATTTTTTTATATAGGCTACCATTTATCTATAATAGCCTACTAATAAATATATTGCTTTTATTTTGTTGCTCTGAAATCCACAAGTTCAGTTGTAGGCATCGACAGTTAGCATGGATCATTTCATGATTAGGTTGCCTTTTTAAAGCTAAAAGAACAAGTTCAATAATACAATATCAGAAACCATCTTGTTACAATGTGGTATATCAGTTGTTGGCTTTTTGTTTTATCATCAGTTTTTATGAATATGTGGAAAAAAATGTGTATGTACGGCCCCTCACTTTATTCACAATATTCAGTGCGGCCCTTACCAAGTTTGGATTTGACACCCCTGCTCTACTGTTAATATGTCAAAGCTTTATTTTTGATCAGCAGTACGCATTGCTCAGACTTTAATTAAAGGTAATTTTCTCAATTTTATTTGATTGCTTTGAATCCTCAGCTTTTCAGATAGTTGCATCTGTGCCAAATATTGTCCAAACACACCATACATCAGCGTGAAGCTCAGTTATTCAGCTTGTGTGTATACAGCTGCAATCAGAATTATTCGCCCCCTTTGAATTTTTTTCTTCTTTTTTAAATATTTCCCAAATGATGTTTAACAGAGCAAGGAAATTTTCACAGTATGTCTGACAATATTTTTTCTTCTGGAGAAAGTCTTATTTGTTTTATTTCGGCTAGAATAAAAGCAGTTATTAATTTTTAAAACCCATTTTAAGGACAAAATTATTAGCCCCTTTAAGCTATATTTTTGTTTTCAATAGTCTACAGAACAAACCATCATTATACAATAACTTGCCTAATTACCCTAACCTGCCTAGTTACCCTAATTAACCTAGTTAAGCCTTTAAATGTCACTTTAAGCTGTATAGAAGTGTCTTGAAGAATATCTAGTCTAATATTATTTACTGTCATCATGGCAAAGAGAAAATAAATCAGTTATTAGAGATGAGTTATTAAAACTATTATGATTAGAAATGTGCTGAAGAAATTTTCTCTCCGTTTTTCCGAAATTGGGGAAAAAAATAAACAGGGGGTTAAATAATTCTGATTGCAACTGTACATCAGGTTGTGTATAAACCCAATCTTCAAAAAACTTAGACTTAGTTTTGTGGTCCACGATCAAACATTTCTGACCCCGGACCTGAAACTCCATCAAGCATTTTTTTAATGTGATAATTCAAAATGTGCATAGAAATAGGTGGATGGAAACACAGCTAGTGTTAGCAAAGGCCTGTCAGCGTCTGCTGAAATGGCCATGAACCAAAACGCAAATCTGACAACCTTTTTTTCCCCTTTTCTTTTTCCCTCTGGCAGCCTGTGGAAAAATAAAGACTTAATTACAGAACGTTGAGCAGAAGAGAGCTGGCGATCAGACAGTGTTCACCTGAATGATGAACAACTGCTGTCAGATTCACACTCGCTCTTTATTCTCTGATAATACACTACAGTGCTTCTACATCACCAGCAAACACACATACAGCTCCTACCAGTCACTTTACATGAGATCCCCCTGCTGTGCAATTGTAATACTTCTTCAAATATCATTCATCATTCATTTTCCTTTAGCTAAGTCCCTTTATTCATCAGGGGTCGCCACAGTGGAATGAACCACCAACTATTCCAGCATATGTTTTACACAGTGGATGCCCTTCCATCTGCAACCCAGTATGGGAAACACCCATACACTCATTCACACACACACACACACATACACTACAGCTAATTTAGTTAATCAATTCCTCCTATAGCCCATGTGTTTGGACTGTGGGGGAAACCGGAGAACCCGGAGGAAACCCACACCAACACGGGGAGAACATGCAAACTCCACACTGAAACACCAACTGACCCAGCCGAGACTTCAACCAGCGACCTTCTTGCTGTAGGGTGACAGTGCTAACCACTGAGCCACCGTGTCACCCTGTACTTATTTATGTATTTATTTATTTACTGTTTTAAACAGTACATACAGTTGAAGTCAGAATTATTCGCCCCCCTGTTTATTTTTCCCCCAATTTCTGTTTAACAGAGAGCAGATTTCCTCAACACATTTCTAATCATAATAGTTTTAATAACTCATCTCTAATAACTGATTTATTTTCTCTTTGTCATGATGACAGTAAAGGGGCAACGCAGTGGCGCAGTAGGTAGTGCTGTTGCCTCACAGCAAGAACGTCGCTGGGTCGCAGGTTCGAACCTCGGCTGGGCTGGGTCAGTTGGCGTTTCTGTGTGGAGTTTGCATGTTCTCCCTGCGTTCGCGTGGGTTTCCTCCGGGTGCTCCGGTTTCCCCCACAGTCCAAAGACATGCAGTACAGGTGAATTGGGTAGGCTAAATTGTCCGTAGTGTATGAGTGTGAATGAGTGTGTGGATGTTCCCAGAGATGGGTTGCGGCTGGAAGGGCATCCGCTGCGTAAAATCGTGCTGGATAAGTTGGTGGTTCATTCCGCTGTGGCGACCCCGCAAGGGACAAAGCCGACAAGGAAATGAATGAATGAATGAATGATGACAGTAAATAATATTAGACTAGATATTCTTCAAGACACTTCTATACAGCTTAAAGTGACATTTAAAGGCTTCACTAGGTTAATTAGGGTAACTAGGCAGGTTAGGGGAATTAGGCAAGTTATTGTATAATGATGGTTTGTTCTGGAGACAGTCGGGAAACAAAATATAGCTTAAAGGGGCTAATAATATTGACCTTAAAATGGCTTTTAAAAAATTAAAAACTGCTTTTATTTTAGCTGAAATAAAACAAATAAGACTTTCTCCAGAAGAAAAAATATTATCAGACATACTGTGAACATTTCCTTGCTCTGTTAAACAGAATTTGGGAAATATTTAAAAAAGAAGAAAAAATTCAAAGGGGGCGAATAATTCTGACTTCAACTGTGTGTATATATATATATATATATATATATATATATATATATATATATATATATATATATGAAGAGCACATATGTTTGTGTGTGCATGTGTATTCATCAGGTTGTGGATACCAGTAAATGCTGACCTTGTGTGTTGATGTTTTTGGTCTCCATGAGGAAAAGGGCTGATAAATCCGGCTGAATGAAGTATTTTGGAACTGTAAAAGTGCAGAGTGTTTGCTGTGAGGGTTGAGTTTAGGGGAAGACGATAGACTATACAGACTGTACACAGGGGTGGACTTAGGGAAAAAGCTGGAAATAAGACAAACAATGAAACGCAGCTTCCTCCGCGATCCAGTGTCTTTGAACTGCTCACCCCTCGCCTGCAGTGCAGTACGGTAAGAATGTTCCACTATTTAAAGCCCCCGGCTTTGAAATGAAGTAATGACGTTATAGACAAATTTGACTACATATGATAGTAAATTTACACGAGAGCTATATGTTTAATATCAGGTTCTTGGCATTAGTCGAGATCCCCTAATTCCCGGGGGCCCTACACGGCTGCTTACCTTGCTCATTGGTTAAGTCCGCCCCTTTCTGTATAGTAGAAACATCATTACAGCTCTGAGGAGAACATAAAAGCTGTACAAGTGTGTGTGTGTGTGTGTGTGTGTGTGTCTGTGTGTGTGTGTGTGCGTGTGCGTGTGCGTGTGTGTGTGTACGTGTTTTTGTGACATATCAGGACACAAATCTGTATAATGACATAGGTATGACACAGGTATTACAAAAAGCAGGTGAAATATGAGGACATTGGTGACGTCCTCACTTCTCCAAAAGCTTCTAAATCACACAGGATGAGTTTGTTCAGGGAGTAAAGCTGTACACTGTCTCCTGTGATGGTTGGGTTTAGGGGTAGGGTGGGGTGAGGGCAATATAATATACGCTTTGATCTGTAGAAAATGAATGGAAGCCTATGTAATGTACCCACTTTTCACAAAAACAAACATGTGTGAGCCTTTCGGAGTAAATATATAAATAAACAGCAGCTGTCTGCTGGAGAACACACACCGGCTGCAGGCTGCAAACTGAAAATGAGGAAATGCAAAATATTTCCTGGAGCGCCAAGAAGGAGAAGAGCACTCACTAACAGAGAGCATGAATGCTGTAACACACCAACAACATGGACATGAATACACACACACACACACACACACATACTCTTTCAGGTGTTCTTTCTCTCTCTCACACACACACACACACACACACACACACACACACACACACACACACACACACACTCTGGAGAATGAAGCTCATCTGTGCTAAACTCTCTTTCACACTGATGGAGTGATGTGATGAGATGTGGGTGGCTGTTGCTATGCGGTTGCTAGGCTGATCTGTGATCTGCTCTGCTGTGTGTTTACTGGAGTGTTATGATCAGTTTTGCACTGCTTTAAAGAGTTTCAGTGCATTGCTGTGTGTTGGGAATGGGTTATTTAGCTGATCTGGCTATATTTTATTATATTATATTATATTATATTATATTATATTATATTATATTATATTATATTATTATATTATATTTTATTTTATTTTATTTTATTTTATTTTATTTTATTTTATTTTATTTTATTATATTATATTTTATTATATTATATTATATTATATAATTTTATATTATATTATATTTTATTTTATTTTATTTTATTTTATTTTATTTTATTTTATTATATTATATTATATTATATTATATTTTATTATATTATATTATATTATATAATTTTATATTATATTATTATATTATATTATATTATATTTTATTTTATTTTATTTTATTTTATTTTATTTTATTTTATTTTATTTTATTATATTATATTATATTATATTATATTTTATTATATTATATTATATTATATTATATTATATTATTATATTATATTATATTATATTATATTATATTATATTATTATATTATATTATATTTTATTTTATTTTATTTTATTTTATTTTATTATATTATATTATATTATATTATTATATTATATTATATTATATTATATTTTATTATTATATTATATTATTATATTTTATTATATTATATTATATTATATTATATTATATTATATTATATTTTATTATTATATTATATTATATTATTATATTTTATTATATTATATTATATTATATTATATTTTATTATTATATTTTATTATTATATTATATTATATTATATTATATTATATTATATTATATTATATTATATTATTTTATTTTATTTAATTTTATTTTATTTTATTTTATTTTATTTTATTTTATTTTATTTTATTTTATTTTATTTTATTTTATTTTATTTTATTATATTTAGTGCTGGGTATAAACCAATTATGATTAATCACATCCAAAATAAAAGTTTGTTTTGTCATAATTTAAGTGTGTGTGCTGTATATATTTATTATGTATATATAAACACACACAGGCATGCATATATTTGAAAAAATGTTTATTTATAATACAAATTGTATTATTTTATATTATATTATATTATATATATTCATTCATTTTCTTGTCGGCTTTGTCCCTTGCGGGGTCGCCACAGCGGAATGAACCGCCAACTTATCCAGCACGATTTTACGCAGCGGATGCCCTTCCAGCCGCAGCCCATCTCTGGGAACTTCCACACACACACATTCACACTCATACACTACGGACAATTTTAGCTTACCCAATTCACCTGTACTGCATGTCTTTGGACTGTGGGGGAAACCGGAGCACCCGGAGGAAACCCACGCGAACGCAGGGAGAACATGCAAACTCCACACAGAAACGCCAACTGACCCACCCCAGCCGAGGTTCGAACCTGCGACCCAGCGACGTTCTTGCTGTGAGGCAACAGCACTACCTACTGCGCCACTGCGTTGCCTATTATATATATATATATTAATGGTAAAACCAGATTTTCTTCTATCATTATGATAATTCTCGACGTCTATTTCTTTATATTTGCTTTATTTGAAAAGCAAAAGATGACTGAAAAGAATAAACCGACAATTAAGTGATTCCAATAATCAATAACAAATTCTAATTGTATTTGTCACATACACAGTTTGTCATACGCAGTACAATATACAGTCTAATGCTTATACAACTGAAGTTATAAATAATAATAGTGAAGTCTGAGCATCCATGCACATTTCTGCGTCATAAACAGTCAAAGCTGTTGTTTTTGGACTCTTGGCTTGTCTCTAATGTGGTCAAACAGCATCAGGTGTGTGTTTAATAACTCACAGGTGTTTCTCAAGATTAAGAATCATAATTAAATCAGCCCAGTGTTTCTGCTTCACTGTCAGTGCACACACTACAGCTCGTTTCCATCATGCATAATAATTCTGGACTCATTGAAAGGAGTGAAGAGCTGGAGATGCTGCCATCTGATGGAAATATGGCCAATATTATATGACATAATGTTATTTTCCTTTAGATGGCAGCGTTGCATAATCCACCATTGTTTCTCAGCACTGAACATGTTGAGGTGAGGAAACATTTTTCCATAATTTAGATGATAGATGAAAGTGTTATAATGACCATTAATTTATTTTAAATGATGTGTTCATGTGTATGAGTAAAGACACTGGTCACAGATTTTATTTATTTATTTATTTTTTGGTTTGTTTATCTATCTGTCTGTCTGTCTGTCTGTCTGTCTGTCTATATACAGTTGAAAGCAGAAGTTTCCATACACTGTATAAAAAGGCACATCACCATTTAAATAAAGTCAGATGTTAATGTGACTAATCTTTCCTCTTTTAGGTAAGTTAGGATGATCACATTTGTTTCTGTTCTGCTTAACAGCAGAATAATGAGAGAGATATTGTTGGAGAAATTGTTCTAACTTTTCTTGAAAGTCAAGTTTACATTCAATAAGATTATTCTGCCTCTGAAAAAGCTCAGATGATGGGGTCAAGGTTTTGGAAGTTTCTGATTGGCTAATTGACAACATTTGAGTTAATTGGAGGCACAACTGTAGAATAGTATTGAAGGAAAACCTCAAACACACTGCTTCCTTGTGAGACAACATGAGAAAATCAACAAGCCAGAATCAACACAAAAGCCATATTACAATTTGCTAAATTACACTGGGAAAAGACTAATGTTTGGAGACATGTGCTGTGCTCTGATGGAGTTAAGATTGAACTGTTTGGCCATAATGACCAGTGTTACATTTGGAGGACAAAGGGGAAAGCTTACAAGCCTAGGAACACCATCCCAACTGTGAAGTATGGGGGCGGCAGCATCATGTTGTGGGGCTGTTTTGCTGCAGGAGGGACTGGTCCACTTCACTGCATAGATGGCATCATGAAGAAAGAACATTATGTAGAAATACTGAAGCAACATCTCAAGACATCAGCCAGGAAATTAAAACTTGGCCACAAATGGGTCTTCCTAACAGACCATGACCCTAAGCATACTGCCAAATGAGTTCAAATGTGCTTTAAGGACAACAGAGTGAATGTTTTGGAGTGGCCATCACAAAGCCCTGAGCTCAATCCTATAGAAAATTTGTGGGCAGAGTTGAAAAAGCTTGTGGAGCAAGACAGCCTACAAATCTGACTCAGTTACACCAATTCTGTCAGGAGGAATGGGCCAAAATTCCTGCAAACTATTGTGAGAAGCTTGTGGAAGGAGACCCAAAACATTTGACCAAAGTTAGACAGTTTAAAAGCAAAGCTAAACAAATACCAAGGAAATGTGTGTAAACTTTAGACTGTCTAGAAATTAATCAAAAATTCTCTCATTATTCTGGCATTTAGCAAATGTAAATGATTTAGGTAATCCTAACAGACCTAAAATAGTAAACGTTTAGTGATTTACCATCAGACATTTAATAAAAAAAATGGTTATGTTCCTTTTTTAGAGTGTATGTAAACTTCTGGTTTCAACTATCTGTCTGTCAGTCAGTCTGTCTGTTTATTTATCCATCTTTCTATCTAGTGTATCCATCCATCCGTCCATCCATCCATCTATCTATCTATCTGTCCGTCCATCCATCCATCCATCCATCCATCCATCCATCCATCCATCCATCCATCCATTTAGCCATCTGTCTGTATCTATCCATCCATCCATCCGTCCATCCGTCCGTCCGTTTGTTTGTTTGTTTGTTTGTTTGTTTGTTTGTTTCATTTTCATGCAGTTAAATCACTACAGATAGACAGAGGAGGAATAGTAATGTGGCAAAACAAAACAACGCAATCCAAACAAGCATACGCAAATATACACATGTAAACTTATAAGTATATATATACAGTATGTATTTATTTTTCCACATTTTCATTTCCTCCACCCCTGCACCTCTGTCACATATTTATTTCATCACAATTCTTTAGGCCATGTTAAATTTATCGAGTGTAAGAGCACTTCTCTGAAATATAAGATTTTTTTCAATAATTTCAGTATATAAATTATTTTATATAGTAGCATATGGGGCATATGGAAATATTCTGATGGGAATTGATGGAAATTACAAATTTGGCAACTCAAATAAATTTTTGGTATTTATACCGTTATTGTGTTGTATTTTTAATGTGTTTTTCTGCTGTAAAGTGCTTTGGGATGTACACTTAAACACAGAAAAAGTGAATTAGTAGCATATGGGGCGTATGGAAATATTATGACAGGAGTTTAATAGTGACCAATTTGGCAACTCAAATGATTTATTTGTATTTTTTGTATTTATTCCATTATTGTGTTGTATTCTGGTGTAAAGTGCTTTGAGATGCACACTTAAACACACTATAGTGAATTATTAAAGCTGCTGTGTCAGATTGATTTCCCAGAATTTGCTCATAAAGTCAGAGAAATGATGTAAACAGAGCAGTGAACTCCAGCTCGCGGCTCTGCAATTATGCCGTTTGTTTATTTGATGGTTTCTTCAGTCATTACAGCAGCAGGGATGAAACGATGTGGAGCTGTTTGTGCATAAACTGACTGAACAGCACTGCAGGCGCGTGTGTCAAATGAATAATCAATATCTCTCCTTTTTGTCTTTCAGGACAAAGCTTTTTCGTGGGAAGAAGGTGCAAGGAGATTATGACATCAAAGTGGAGCAGGTATGAAGCTTTTATGATCATATTAGACATGCAGATTATTCTGTAAACGACTGACTGGGGATCACACACACCACTGAAACACTGAGACGTGTTGTCTGTACTGCCTGTAGTAAGTGTGCATTGTTTACTTATTCTTATTTAATCAGTCGATAGAAACCTTTATGTTGATGTAGTCTAGATATATATATTTATATATATAAATATATATAAATATATATATGTAAATTAGAATAAATAAATAAATGCATCAAGTCTTTTCTCTTCAGTGAAAACTAAAATGCCATGCCATTCAGTTTTTAAAAATAAATAAATAATTAATAATAATGTATAAATGTGGAAGAAAAATAAGGGTAAATGCACATAACTGAAAACCACTGTGGCCTCACAGCAAGAAGGTCGCTAGTTCAGAGTCCTGGCTGGCCCATTTGGCGTTTCTGTGTGGAGTTTGCATGTTCTCCCCGTGTTGGCGTGGGTTTTCTCCGGGTGCTCTAGTTTCCCCCACAAGTCCAAACACATGCGCTATAGGGGAATTGATGAACTAAATTAACCCTAGTGTATTTATGTGTGTGTGAATGACCGTGTATGGGTGTTTCCCAGTACTGGATTGCAGCTGGAAGTGCTTAACATATGCTGAAATAGTTGGTAGTTCATTCCGCTGTGGTGACCCCTGATGAATAAGTGACTAAGCTGAAGGAAAATGAATGAGTGAGCATTCACACAAGAATTCCTGGGTGTCACGTTATATATTGTTGATGATTTGTTGTTTCAGTAGAGCTTTATGTGTTATTTTAAATCTCCTTTAGTTACAGAAATACTTGTTTGAGTGTTTTCAGGCACACTGATATTCAGATCAGTCTGAGAGCTAATGTTATTGATGAACTGAGCTGAACTGATCGATCAGAAGCAGGAGTAAGAGGAGATATTGAGTATTGATCAAGAACATGAACTGAACTCACAGTCTTACGCTGCAAAGAATGCTTTTCTACTTGGAGTTTTTGTCCTGTTTCCATGGACGTAGAGGGGTTATAATTTCTCATGAGCAATTTTTTTTAAAGGGACACAAAAAATACAGTCAAATTAGACTTTATTTATACTTTACATTATCCTAAATATGTCCCCACAGTGAAAAACTTATTAAAAATTAATAAGTTAACCTAAATCCTTCACAAACCCAGTATTGTTTTACAGTGTGTGTTCATCCCTGGCTGTCTGTGACAGTTTAATCCTGTATTTTCTAAGTTCAGCTCTTGGTTTTGGACAGATGAATACCATTAGTGCGAGAATTACTAATTGCACAATAAAAAGTGTAATTACGGAGGCTAACATTTACATAAGCGCCTCTGTGAAGCGAATCATCCTTCTGCCAAACGCTTGATAAAGCAGACCAAATGAGGAAAGTCTGCAGCCACAGCGTTAGATGCTTTATTGCTAATGAATGACCCGCCCTGCAGTGATTCTGCATGTAAAATATGAGGAGCTCTTCACTTTTATTGCATCTGTGAATAAAGTCAGACAGCAGATGAGGATTTACAATCGCTCATGATGGGGATGAGCACAGATTCACACACAGACTTTCATTACAACGAGCACAGGATCATCAATCCAACTGATTAATTAAGCAGATATAGGGTTGTGTTTCATTCATTCACTAGTAAAGCTGAGCGTTTGACACATCTTGAAAGTGTCTGAAGTTTATACCTGTTTATTCTGATTGTGTGTGTGCATGTGCATGTGTGTGTGTGTTTCAGGCTGAGTTCAGTGAGATTAATCTGGTGGCTCATGCTAACGGCACATGCAGCGTGGACATGCAAGTCATCCGAAATGGCACCAAAGTGGTTCGGTGAGTTAAAAACCCCATTGGAAACACTGCAGTGATGCTCATCAATATACAGTACTGTAGTCCTGTGGTCTGCAGCATTGATATAGTCAGACACACACTTAATATTAGAGATTTGTGCAAACCTTAGACAATGTTTTCTGAATGTTTCTAGAGAGCTGTAGCAAAATTATGGCAGTGTTGTGCATCTTAAAACAAGAAAGTCTTATTTGTTTTATTTTGGCTAGAATAAAAGCAGTTTTTAATTGTTTTAAACTCATGTTAAGGTCAATATTATTAGCCCCTTCAGCAATATTAGTTTTGGATCGTCTCCAGCACAAACCACTGTTATACAATGACTTGCCTAATTACCCTAACTTTACCCTAATTACCCTAGTGAAGCCTTTAAATGTCACTTTAAGCTGTATAGAAGTGTCTTGAAGAATATCTAGTCTAATATTATTTACTGTCATCATGACAAAGATAAAATAAATCAGTTATTAGAGATGAGTTATTAAAACTATTATAATTAGAAATGTGTTGAAGAAATCTGCTCTCCGTTAAACAGAAAATATATTGGAATGTTTATCTGTATTGCAGCTATTTATTTAAAGGGATATTTCACCTCAAATTGCACTCATCATTTACTCACCCTCTCAAACCTTTATGAGTTTCTTTCTTCTGTTGAACACAAAAGAAGATGTTTTGAAGAATGCTGGAAACCAGCAGCCGTTGAATTCCATAGTAGGAAAAAAAAACGTACTATATGGATGTCATTAGCTTATTTCCATCTAAAAATGCAAATTAAATGTGTGCGCAAAACTGGAATTGGGCATAAAAGACGTGCAAATAAAGCAGCATTTCCATCCAGTTAGTGAAAGTGAACAAAATCGTCTGACTGGCGCCAAATATATACAGTAAAAAGGGAATTTGCTGCGGTAGGAGAAGCTGCATGAATCTTTTCTTCATTTAATGAATGACTTGCATCTCAGAAGATGATGCCGACACGCAATGAATGCATTTGTAGCATTTGAAGCCATGAGACGCAGAGCACAGACGCTCTCGTCAGTTCTGGACGTTTTTTACAGACGCTAGGACACGTTTGTCAACACTTTTGCAAAACACAATTCTCCTGAGCGACTTTCAGCTTGGCAGAGCAGTTCATTTCACATTCAAAATGCACTACAACTTAGGGTTGGGCTGATAGATGATGCCATCGTCCATCACCGATAGACATCACGATGCTGAAATCACTAAAATGTCAGTAAAAGTCACTTTGTTAAACTGTAGAGTTGAATTTTCATCATCAGAAGTGGACAGAGCAGAGCTCAACATCCCATAATGCAATTCACCACCGCAAATAAACACAAAACACAGAAACTGCTCTTTGACAGATATAGTTCTTACCGTGTAGAAAGACCGATATAGTATTGTAAAATGCACGCTGATAATATTTATCTAACATTATAGTTATCTATAATATAATATCTATAATCTAACTGTAATAAAAGAAATCGAGTGAAATCACACACAATCCTAGTGTTGCTCAGTGACTGCACAGATTGTAACAGTGAGACTGAAACTGATGTGGTTTCACTGTCATGATGACCACAGAATAAAGTAACAGGAAATCAACACGTGTTTACCAGAAGCTCCGAGACGGTGGGTGTTCAGAGGGAGAAACACTACTAACACTGATTTACATGAGTGGGTCGGGGGGATTTACTGTTTGTGTGTGTGTGTGTGTGTGTGTGCGTGCGTGCGTGCGTGCGTGTGTGTGTGTGTATGTGTATATATATATATATATATATATATATGTAGTTGCAATCAGAATTATTCGCCCCCCTTAGAATTACATTTCTTTTTTAAATATTTCCCTAATGATGTTTAACAGAGCAAGGAAATTTTCACAGTATGTCTGATAATATTTTTTCTTCTGGAGAAAGTCTTATTTGTTTTATTTCGGCTAGAATAAAAGCAGTTTTTAATTGTTTTAAAGCCATTTTAAGGTCAATATTATTAGCCCCTTTAAGCTATATTTGTTTCCAATAGTCTACAGAACAAACCATCATTATACAATAACTTGCCTAATTCCCCTAACCTGCCTAGTTACCCTAATTAACCTAGTGAAGCCTTTAAATGTCACTTTAAGCTGTATAGAAGTGTCTTGAAGAATATCTAGTCTAATATTATTTACTGTCATCATGACAAAGAGAAAATAAATCAGTTATTAGAGATGAGTTATTAAAACTATTATGATTAGAAATGTGTTGAAGAGATCTGCTCTCCGTTAAACAGAAATTGGGAAAAAAAATAAACAGAGGGGCGAATAATTCAGGCAGTTTAATAATTCTGATTGCAACTGTATATATATATATGTGTGTGTGTGTGTGTGTGTGTGCGTGCGCACGTGTGTGTTTGTGTGTGTATATATATTTTTTATATATATATTTATTTGTTTTATTTATATATTTGTTTATTTGTTTTATTTAGATTTATATTTGTTATTTTTTTACCTGAAAGTAAAGCTAAAATATAATGGTTTTAGTGTATTTTATGCTTTAGTTTTTCACTTTAGACACTATGTTTACATGGACAACAATAATCACATTTTAATGTGATTAAGACAATACTTTGATTAGGAGTGACCATGTAAACAGAGGTTTTTAAATAATTTAATCTGACTAAAGTCATAATCGCACTAAAGAGAAACTGAATGAAGACATGTGGAGTATGCTGATTTTAGTGCATTACTGAAGTGCAGCATGTAAACACCGCAGTCAAACTATTACCGTCGTGTGGGAACTTTCACCACGTTTTGCGAAGGATAATCTATACACACACAGCTGTTTGACACTATTCTCTGCACCAACTGAGTCAGTGAAGGACCACAGACACCTGCATCACAAAATGCTTAGGTTTTTTATCCCCATATAGTGTGCGCCATCAAAAATTCCATTAAAGCAACACTGTTCCAGCAGTTCCTCAATCCAATATCTGGTTTATCTGGGGGCATGCATGAAATGTTCCTGAATGAAAGTGAAAGTGCCGAACTGCAGGTAAAGTCGACAAATTAAAAATTAAACACCTGAAATTACACAAAACTCCAGAGGAAAAGTGAATAAACTGGATCATGAAAGGAACATTAAAAAAGCAACTCATGTAAATGCCTTTATCACATTATTGTCTTGCTCAGATTGAGGTAAATAATTTGATTACTGATGTCCATGTAAACGTAGTCAATGTTTTGGTTCATAAGATACATAATACATAAAATATCAGTTTTTGTTTTTAAGTTACTATTATTTTAGTTAACATTATTTGTAGTTGTGCTGTTTTAGTGCTCTTCAATTCTTAATGAAGATAAAGATACTAATACTATTTCAGAGTGTTCCAAAAAAACCTACATTTTAATACAAATTTTAATCCTTCATTTGCAAATGCAATGCAAAAATACTGCAGATTCAGCTTCTGGAAGTGTAAATAACTAGATATTTAATTAACATATCCAAACATGACATTTCAGCAGTGGTGTAGTGTATTAAAATGTTTTAATGTTTTTTAACGTTCTCTTTATTGTATTTTTTACATCAGTACAAATGATAACTTTTATATGTGTGTACTTTTTTTTTCCTTTTAAACACAAAGTTGTAACATCATGTTATTATTATATGTGTAAGAGAACTGAAAACAACAGAAAAGTGTGGGAAAGGGGCAAAAAACTGAAAGAAGAAAGAAAAAACAATAAAATAAAAAGAAATGAACTAAATAAGGGGGGAAATTTGAGATGTTTCTACTAGGGTTCAATCACTGCTCTCTTGTTAAGGTACTCAATAAATGGATTCCATATTACATGGAAAGTCTTTGTTTTATTTTTTAGGGAAAGTCTTAGCTTCTCAAGTTGCAGATAGGACATGACATTTTTTATTAACGTGGAGCAACGTGGAGGATCTTTTTGTTTCCAATTTAGTAAAATCAATCTACGTGCCAAAAGGGTTATAAATCGAATCACTGTACGTTGACTATTAGATAATTCTGCATCATCACTGACACCAAATATAGCTAAAATAGGCCCAGGGTATATTTGTTTTCCCACCACTTCTGATATTAATTTTAAAACTGAGATCCAGTAATTAACCATTTTAGAAAAACTCCAAAACATGTGACCGAGCGATGCCGGGGTTTGATTGCATCTATCACACAGTGGGTCTACGGAAGGAAACATCCTAGAGAGCTTTAATTTAGACAAGTGGAGTCCATGCAGAATCTTAAATTGTATTAAACCATGCCTGATACACACAGAACTAGAATGAACTTGTTGCCATTTTGAGATGCTCTAATGAAGCATCACATTCTAACTGAGATAACTTATTATATATAATTGAAATTCCTCCTTTCATTAATGGGTTCTCTAGAAACAAAGTTTCTACTAGAGAGGTTGGTGGTTCAATAGGAAATGATATCAAATTCTTTTGGGCAAAACTACGAGCTTGTAGATATTTAAAATGTTTTAATGTTTCTAACGCTCTTATTGCTGTGTTCTGCAGCTCCTTCAAGCCTGATTTTGTCCTGGTTCGACAGCATGCCTACAGTATGGCACAGAATGAAGACTTCAGGAACATCATCATCGGCTTACAGTACGCCGGCATTCCCAGCGTCAACTCACTGGAGTCCATCTACAACCTCTGTGACAAACCCTGGGCTGTGAGTCTGCATGCGTTTCTGCATTGTGTCTGCATGAACACAGTAAAAAATAAGTTCAACTCAATTGTAAGACTTAAAATTGATTCAAGGGGCGACACAGTGGTGCAGTGGGTAGCACGATCGCCTCACAGCAAGAAGGTCGCTGGTTCGAGCCTCGGCTGGGTCAGTTGGTGTTTCTGTGTGGAGTTTGCATGTTCTCCCCGTTTTGGCGTGGGTTTCCTCCGGGTGCTCCGGTTTGCCCCACAGTCCAAACACATGCACTATAGGGGAATTGATGAACTAAATTGGCCGTAGTGTATAAGTGTGAATGCAAGAGCGTATGTGTGTTTCCCAGTACTGGGTTGCAGCTGGAAGGGCATCCGCTGGATAAAACATATGCTGGATAAGTCGATGGTTCATTCCGCTGTGGCGACCCCAGATTAATAAAGGGACTAACCCGAAACGAAAATGAATGAATGACTGAATGAACATATTTGTAATTGCAATGTTTAAAGAAAGTATATGCAAATGGTAATTTATGCAGTATTGAAATATTTGTTGCATATATGACATATTATATATGTAAAATCCAAACATGAACATGTATGTATACACATATACACTATGTAATTAGCATATATTACCATCTGATTGTGATAGATTTCACTGCTAAAGAAGGATCAACAAGTTATTAAATCCAAGTGTTCACATTTTGGAAAGTGTATTTTAGGAAACTGTGAACTCGTGATGAGATTGTATTTGTGCATTGCTTAATGACACCATTAACACTTCAGCTTTTAGATTTATCAACATTTGTATGCAAACTGATTATTATGTTTATTATTTCTCTCTCTCAGTTCGCTCAGCTGATCAGCGTCTACAAGACAATGGGTCCGGAAAAATTCCCTCTGGTTGATCAAACCTTTTACTCCAACTACAGGGACATGGTGAGGAATAAAACACATTTATTTCAACAACATAATACACCACATTATGGTGGCAGAGAGAGCTTAACGTGCTGCAATTTAAGAAAGCACATGCAAATACAAAAAAACACCAGCAAATAAAGGAATGATCTTCTTCAATTTGACCGCACTCGTGCCGCAAAATGATCACAACACAAACAACTGAAGAAACGTGCAGCAGATTGGTCACAACACTTGCAAGTATCCACGTAACACAACGGAAATGTTTCAAGAAGACCAAAACTGTACATGCATGTGCTTTCTTAAATTGCAGCGCTTTAAGCTCTCTCTCACCGTACCACATAACCAAACACCTAGTCGTTTTGATTCGAACATCTGGCTCTTTTACTTTGTTTGCTGCTCTATGTTGTATCATAGAAATGTGCTTGATACACTGAAAAAAAGGATTCATTGATTTTACTTCATTTTTTTAAGGTAAGTTGTAAACAATTGATATGGGATTTTAAAGAAATTAATTAAATTTAGCAATGAACATTGCTTTATTTAATTGTTTAAATTCAGCTTATATAAATTGTTTGCAACAATTTGCAGTGAACCAATTTTATCAGTGTAGTATTGAGTGTGCACCTTTACATATCTTATATTTTAACTATACTTGCAGATAATATACTATAAACAAAATTCACTTAGGTGCATTTAAATTAAATATTTTCATTAGAGATGCACTGATGTAATATTGGATTATTTTATTCATATTGACAATAATATAAAAAAAATCTAATTTGAGGATTTGCATGTTTTTAAACTTGTGTCTCTCTTAAACTGTTGGAATGTTAAATGTTTAGTGAAACTAATTTAATGAAGGAAAACAGCTAGTGCTGTAAAGTACTGTAAAGTACAGCATGCAATTGACCAATATCAGTATTGGGATCAGCGGGAATGGGCAGTATTTATGATACATGCATTTCAAACACGTATTTTAAAAACAAAATAGTATTTTGTCATTTATATTTGATAGGGTTTATGAAAACGGCTTCATATTTTGTGTCAAAATACTTTATTGTCTTGTATTTTTAAAATACGTTGTAAGAAGTCTACATGATGACATCATACAAATGTAGAGCCTTTGATTTCTCAATTATTTGCCAAGGCTTGAGATCAAAGCAGATTAATTCATTAATATTGAAGAAGTTGATCAATGCTTGGAGTACACTCCAAATAAAATTGTTTGCTACTTGTTAAAATGACGTATTTAAAATGAACTGAATCAACATAATTCTTCGCAATTGTGTGGAACCAAGCATGTTTTACAGTTTATGGATGGAAATTATGCATCACATATAAAGTAACAGACAAATAGCAGGGGTAAATTCAAATCAGGGCAACACTTTATTTTGATGGTCCATTTGAGTATTAGTAGACTGTCTGCTTAATATCTGTTGACACTGACATTTAACAGTCCTTCAACAGACATTTAACTGACTATAAGAAACTTTGCAAGTACATGTCAACTTACACTAACCCCAACCTAACAGTCTACTTATAATCTAATGAGAATTAATTGACATGTAGATGCAATGTAACTTATATTCAAGAAACGGACCATAGAAATAAAGTGTGACCAAAATCAGACAGGAAAATAAATAACAAACAACAACAAAAAAGTCCTACAGTGGCGATGCCTACAGAAATGTTCAAATGCCAGTAGCTGATCTGCAGGAGCTCAGTTAATTACAAACTTTGACTTGGTAATCAGTTTGAGACAAAAAATATTAAATAATATGACAGTCTACTGGTCAAAAACTCCTAATTTTTTGAGATATCGTGTTTTATATTATATTATATAAGAGTACAATTGCAAAAAAACATGATTTATGGACATGACTAAAACTGGAGATTTGAGTAGTTTTCAGAAATCATGATTTTACAAATTGTTGAAAAGTAAGACTTTGACTTTGAAAATAAGAGATGGTGGCAATTTTCACAATCAAGAGATATTGTACTATATTCCAACTCATTATCTGCTTTAAATGGTTACAGTGATTAAAGAGATCATCTCCAAGACAAGAAGACAGGACTTTCTGTATGAAATGTGTACAAAATCTATACTAAAATCAAAGAGAAAACTAGTTTTAGGAATAAAACTGACCATTGTTAATTCTTACAGTAGAAGTGGTGAGGTGCAGAGAAGCTGACTTAAACTTGCTCAAAGAAAGACTGTTGTTATCCATCATTGTTTACTTCACTAAATCAGTTTAATGGTGAAGGGATCGATCCAGAAATGTAGTGCTGCCTTGTAAAAGCATTTGTATTTCAAAATACAAAATACAGTATTTTATGTTGATCTTGCTGTAGCTGCGGTATTTTGTAGTTTATTTTGATACGTGGAAAACTGAGGTATTTGGTATTTTATTTTCAAACCAGGGGCGTCGCTAGACCCCATTTACTGGGGCACGTGCCCCAGTAAAAATCTCCAGTGCCCCAGTAAAGGCTTTGAGATATGATTTAATTCATATGCAAGTGTATGTATTAAGAGGGGTAATCCCGGAATAAAGACGTTATTCTCTATGTGCAACCGAACCAACGCTGGTGAAAGCAATGTAGTTTAATCAAAAAACAAACTGATGCATCTCTGCATGTGCGCAGAAAAGCACACCCGCGCGCCTCACACACCGCTCCTGCTGGACCCTGACGCTCTTCTCCCGGTGTGAGTCCCGGTTGTGAACATGCACGCCGCTCATGCGTTGTGAAACCGGCATTAACAGTCTTTTATGTGGAGGTGACGGAGGTTAAACTAAAGTTTAAACAATATGATGGTGATATACTAAGCATGCCTCCTGATAGATTTTTTTGTATGAAGCAGAAAGGAGGGATGCAGTCAGGGAGGTAAAACTTAATAAGCCTAATTCTCTGCCATGTGTCAAGTCTAAGACAACAGATAATTAAACACCCTTTTTGTATTCTATAGAATTGTTCATGCAAAAGATTTCTTAAATGATCTTAGCATATCACTCCAGTTGTGCCTTTACATTCTTTTCCAGTTACATTTAGGATTAACTATTTATAATAATAATTGTATAATAACAATAATAATTTTATTTATTATATATATATATATATATATATATATATATATATATATATATATATATATATATATATATATATATATATATATATATATATATATTTATTATTATTATTATTATTATTATTTTATATATTTTTTCTGAGCGGAGCGTGCCCCAGTAGGGCTTTATGTCTAGCAACGCCTCTGTTTCAAACACATTTCAATGTATTTTTGCCGATCCCTGGGTATCAGTGTTCGCAGAAGGTTTTCTGCTAAAATTTGTATTGGTTTTTGTTGTATTTTGGTATTGATATTGTATTATTTAGTGCAAAGTGTAAACACACAGTCATAACATACCAAATGTATGTGTTTATTAACATGCATTTCCATGCATTTCTCTTTAAAACAAACACACACTTTATTCATGCAAGACTTTAATAGTTTTTGGCTTTGTGTATATTTTCCACTGCATTGCAAAGCTCAATAAAACTCTTGTATTCATTTTAAAATGAATGAAATAGCTGACGCATATAAATCATTTTAAGCATTCTTAAAAGCCACTATTTCCACTGCTGAACACCTCACACACACGGTCTTCAGGCATCATTTTCGCCGTTGCTCTTCAGCATTAGTATGCGTTGATCCATCTGCAGGAGCCGGTGCTGTTGGCCATGCAGATCGACTGTGAGTGCTCGTCTGAATCATACATGTCTCTCAAGTAACACTTGTTTTCATCACAAGGCTCCTTATAGCAGCGAGTGACCTGTAAAGATCACAGATGGAGTTATTTACGGTTATATCACATCATCAGCTGCTTTACTACTTTAACGACTACAGTAAATTAATCATTACATCCAGAGTTAATAATACTGATATGTACTGATATGTTTAGCAATGCAACAATTGACTGGCCAAAAATCGGAAATGCAACCGAACGGTTTGTAATTTCAGTTCAGCCCATTTATTTCTCATGTAACATTTGGCTCACTTAACCCGTGTTTATGGTTTCGAACATTGAAATCGAATCAGCTAATTCGCAAGTTAAAGAAAATTAGGGTCGGATATGGTGAAACCTGATTGGTGCGTCATTAAATATGTTATTTACAACTTTATTTCTACTGAAATCTCAAAGCTTGAAATTGAAATTAACACTGGTTCCAATGGAAAGTGACGGCACATTATAATGACCTCGTGACAATCAGATTTATGATGAGTTATGTTGTGTTGGTAATGTCAAGTTTGTCAAGACAAAGTAATGTATTTGTTTATGTCAAGTTATGATAACAAAGACATCTTAAAGAATGTCAACTTTGCATTTAAAATCACATACATGTAACTGAGCCTGCGTAAGCATGCATGAAATCTCAATCATATGTAATGTGTAATGTCATAATCATGCAGGTGTCATAAAAGTCTTCATTCATTTGCTTTTCGGCTTAGTCCCTTTATTAATCAGGGGTCACCACCAACTTATCCAGCATATATTTTACTCATCGGATGCCCTACCAGCTGCAACCCATCACTGGGAAACAACCATACACACTCATACACTATAGACAATTTAGCTTACACAATTCACCTATATCACATGTGTTTGGACTGTGGGGGAAACTGGAGCACCCGGAAGAAACCCACACCAACACGGGGAGAACATGCAAACATAGATAGGCTCGAACCAGCGACCTTCTTGCTGTGAGGCGATCAAGCTACCCACTGCACCCCGTAATGACCATAAAAGTCTTATGAAGCCTTATTAAAATTTAACACAATGTGAGAGACGCCTATAAAATGTAACATTTTATTATAAATATTATTATTATTTCTATAGTGGAACCATAAAACATAATGCATGGTTTAATATTTATTGCACAGACACAACTGGGCAGCCATTCATTCAGTCATTCATTTTCTTTTCGGCTTAGTCCCTTTTTTAATCCGGGGTCACCACAGCAGAATGAACCGCCAACTTATCCAGCACATGTTTTATGCAGCGGATCCATCACTGGGACCCACACACACTCATTCACACATACACTACAGACAATTTAGCCAACCCAATTCACCTGTACCACATGTGTTTAGACTGTGGGGGAAAACCGGAGCACCCAGAAGAAACCCACGCGAACACAGGGAGAACGTGCAAACTCCACACTGAAACGTCAACTGACGCAGCCGACGTAGCACTACCTACTGCGCCACTGCGTTTCCCACCACTGGCCTGCCAATAAGTCTAAAAATAAATGATTCTTCTTAAGAAATGTAACAAAAAATAAAGATAAGGATAGATGCATTGTATTGTCAATAATGCTGTTGTAACAGAGGAAGAAAGTAACTTGTTTGATTACTTATTAATAAAAAAGTAATTCCATTAGTGACTCTTTTTATTTATAATGCCACTGCTTCTAGGGTATGTGATTGATAAATTTCACAATGACAACAAAATAAGGATGTGCAACACTCGCCATATATTTAGATTTGTTAACATGAGCATGTTACATTGGGCTAATCATTAGGATAAACACAGTAAATCAAGTTTAATTTACTCTTATACAGGGGCTTAAAAAGTCTTAAATTGTCTTAAATTTCAGTCTGAAATTCTTAAATTCTGAAAAGTCTTAAATTCTCTGAAATATTGTGTTGTAGGTCTTAAATCATTTTAAACAGGTCTTAATTTCCCTCTGTCCAAGTAAAGCTACTCGGGCCGACATCCATCAACAATCCATCCCATTAAAACTTTTTTTTTTTATTGCAAAGAGATCCAATTTACAAGACTTCTTTACTGCAATTTCTCTTAATTAAACTGCCTAATCAGGGAGAGAGAGGTAAAAATAATTGCACAATTCCTCATGATAATATCAGAGCAACATATCCCTTTACATGACACATTATACTCAATCAAGTTGGACCAAAAGCCAACAAATCTATATTTTTGATTATTTATGTCATTGTCTAAATAATAAATAAACTTTTAACAATGTTAAACTTTCTTAATTAAAAGGTGTATACAACTACAGTTTCCTTGTTTTGACACATTAAAATATGTCGCTAAAAAATAATTACATTAGTTTTTTTTTGTTTGTTTTTTGTGGGCCATTAGAAAAAAATCATTAATGTTTAGCTCTGTATAAGTCTAAAATTTTATTCATATTGGTCTGCAGAAACCCTGTTGTAATAATAATAAAAATAATAATAATAATAATAATAATAATAATAATAATAATAATAATAATAATAATAATAATAATAATAATAGCGTCACGGCAGCGCAGTGGGTAGCGATCTTGCCTCACAGCAAGAAGGTCGCTGGTTCGAGCCTCGGCAGGGTCGGTTGGTGTTTCTGTGTGGAGTTTGCATGTTCTCCCCATGTTCGCGGGGGTTTCCTCCGGGTGCTACGGTTTCCCCCACAAGTCCTAAGACATGCGGTACAGGTGAATTGGGCGAGCTAAATTGGCCGTAGTTTATGAGTGTGTGTGTGAATGAGAGTGTGTGGGTGTTTCCAAGTGATGGGTTACAGCTGGAAGGGCATCTGCTGCGTAAGACATGTGCTGGATAAGTTGGTGGTTCGTTCCGCTGTTGCGACCCCTGATTAATAAAGGGACTAAGCCAAAAAGAAAATGAATGAATGTATAATAATAATAATAATAATCAAACTATTTTTACAGTCAATTGAAACCTCTGGGCTTCATCAGCAGTTAATTATTTGTTGTAACATCCTTACATTATAATTTATTTTCGTGCAGTACTTCAGGAATGGGCTTTACCTGACAGTTACAGGCTTTCCGGTGTACACTGAGGATCTTTTTCTCAGTTTTGGAGAGTCTGCTCCAATGCTTTACAATGTCACACAGCTTAACAGTCAGGCTTTTCTTGACATGTCCTGGAAACACACAAACATACAGTAATGCATAATGAAGCTCGTTTTATTGTGCAGCTTTTGTACATGAAACATCAGACTTGTGTGGGAATATATAACCCTGATGTTCTGCAGAGATTCACTGTTTTAGGTTCAACATCTTGTATTATATTTTGTCCGTCTTTGGGATGAGACGTTAAACTGAGCTCCTGACTCTCTGTGGTCGTTAATAATCCCATGGCACTTCTGGTAAAGAGTAGGGGTGTAACCCCGGTGTCCTGGCCAAACTCCCCTCATCGACCCTAACCCATCATGGCCTCCCAATCATACCCATCACTGTCTCTCCACCTATAGCTGGTATGTGGTGAGCGCACTGGTGCTGTTGTCCTGTGGCTGCCCTCACATCATACAAGTGGAGCTGCGCACAGGTGGTGGTGTGGAGAGACTCCCCTCATGACTGAACTGCTTTGGGTGTATACCCAAACACGATAAATGCGCTATATAAATACTTACTTACTCATTAGTTAAGCATTTAAAATGGAATATAAGGCTTAAATTATGACTTTTAATGTATCAGCATTAATTTGAATTATAGCAACACAATGCATGTTATGTGTGGTGACTTTACACTTATTAACCTGAACTGTGGTTTTGTTATTGATTAATGACTATTTGGTAACACTTAAAGGGATGTTCTTAAGACTTTTACGACACCTATATGATTGTGACATTACACAACATGAAGATGATTGAGATTTTATGCATGCTTATGACAAGGCACAGTATTCTGAAATGCAAAGTTGAGATGTCTTTGTCATGATAACTTGACAAACAAATACATCACATTCTGAATTTGTCTGAAATTCTTGAAATTACCAAGACATCATAAATCTGACATAAACATGAATGTCACGAGGTCATTATAATGTGCCATCACTTTTCATTGGAACCAGTGTTAATTTTGTTAACAAAAATAGTGACAAAATGTATTTGTTGACAACCTTTTTTTCCAAGACTGTGACGAAGACTGTACAACATGGATATCATTAGATACTAACAGTGCAATTTCATTGATGAAAAAAGATAATAAATTTGTAAACTAAATACAAAGTTGCACAAATAAACAAGCAAAAACATATTTCTACATCAAGCCATTCATACACAACCAGCATCCCCACAACAAAGATCAGTATGGCTAAAAAGCAATTTACAAAGACAGTTTGTTGAAAGAAAGTGTCCATGGTATTTTCATTAAACAGTCTAAATTTTATATATATACAGTTGCAGTCAGAATTATTAGCCTCCCTTTAAATTTTTTACAAATATTTCCCAAATTATGTTTAACAATAGAGTGCTAGTTTAGCATACAACCTTACCATATTAGTCAAACATTTTTAAGTGTATTACTAATAAATTATTATTATAAATGTAATATTAGGCTTATATATATATATATATATATATATACACACACACACACACACACACACACACACACACACACACACACAGTGGAAGTCAGAATTATTCACCCCCCTTTGAATTTTCTTTTCTTTTTTAAATATTTCCCAAATGATGTTTAACAGAGCAAGGAAATGTTCACAGTATGTCTGATAATATTTTTTCTTCTGGAGAAAGTCTTATTTGTTTTATTTTGGCTAGAATAAAAGCAGTTTTCATTTTTTAAAAGCCATTTTAAGGTCAATATTATTAGCCCCTTTAAGCTATATTTTTTTTCAATAGTCTCCAGAACAAACCATCATTATACAATAACTTGCCTAATTCACCTAACCTGCCTAGTTACCCTAATTAACCTAGTGAAGCCTTTAAATGTCACTGTAAGCTGTATAGAAGTGTCTTGAAGAATATCTAGTCTAATATTATTTACTGTCATCATGACAAAGAGAAAATAAATCCATTACTAGAAATGAGTTATTAAAACTATTATGTTTAGGAATGTGTTGAAAAAATCTGCTCTCCGTTAAACAGAAATTGGGGAAAAAAATAAACGAGCATTCTAATAATTAAGGGGGGCTAATAATTCTGACTTCAACTGTATATACATATATTCAAGTCCTGATTGGGAGGTAACATCTGTTTCCGATCGAGTCTGAAACTGTGTGATTGGGCCCGATTTCCGATCATGTGATTGGATCTGGACATCCCTAGTCTTTATTTATCTATTTATATGATTCATACAATATAAGTGTTTATTTATTTGTTTATTGTTGGTATTTAGCAATTTGATGTGTAAAGTGAAGTACTAAAACCACCAATTAGCATTAAGATATACACTACTGTTTATAGTTTATAGCCAGTGCGGTGTTGTCTAGAAATGAATGCTTGCATGTGGCGAGTAATTTAAAACTGTACAGCAATCTGATACTGAAAAGTTTATATTTATCAAAAACATCCTAAAAAAATAAAATATGTCATAGTTTCCACAAATGCACATGATTAATAGGCAGAAATGTTTCTTGATCATCAAATAATCAAATTAGAATCATTTCAAGATCTGTTTTACTGAAGACTGGAGTAAAAAAATCAGCTTTGAATCACATAAATAAATTACATTTTACTACATATTTACATAGAAAACAGATATTTTAAATGATAGTAATTTTTCACATTTGTTGTAATTTTTACTGTATTTTTGACCAAATAAATGCAGCCTTGGCAAACAGAAGAGACTTTTTGTAAAAAAAATTAAAAAAAAAATTTTTTCAGGCATTACAGACAAAATTACACACAAAGAAAGGAGAGAAAAAAGAAAAGGAAAATATCTAGTAAATAAATAAACTAAATTACAAAGTAAAAAAAAATTATTAAATTAAGGAAGTTATATTTTCATTTATTCACAAACTTTCACAAGTTAAAACCTCATTAAACCAACCCTCTGATATGTTTGATCAGGCCCGATTTCCAATCACGTGATCTGATCTGGACATCCCTAGTATTTATTTATCTATTTATATGATTCATACAATATAAGTGTTTATTTATTTGTTTATTTATGGTATGAATCATAATAAATAAATAAATAAATAAATAAATAAATAAATAAATAAATAAATAAATAAATAAATCTATATTCTTTTTAAAATATTTCACAAATGATGTTTAACAGAGCAAGGAAATTTTCACAGTATGTCTGATAATATTTTTTCTTCTGGAGAAAGTCTTATTTGTTTTATTTTGGCTAAAATAAAAGCAGTTTTTAATTTTTTAAATACCATTTTAGGGACAATATTATTAGCCCCCTTAAGCAATATTAGTTTTGAATTGTCTCCTAACCTGCCTAGTTAACCTAATTAACCTAGTTACGCCTTTAAATGTCACTTTAAGCTGTATAGAAGTGTCTTGAAGAATATCTAGTCTAATATTATTTACTGTCATCATGACAAAGAGAAAATAAATCAGTTATTAGAGATGAGTTATTAAAACTATTATGATTAGAAATGTGTTGAAGAAATCTGCTCTCTGTTAAACAGATATTAGGGATGGGGGGGGGGGATAAACAGGGGGGCTAACAATTCTGACTTCAACTGTATATATATACAGTTGCAATCAGAATTATTCAACCCCCTGATTTATTAGCCCCCCTGTTTATTTTTTTTCCCCAATTTCTGTTTAACGGAGAGAAGATTTCTTCAACACATTTCTAATCATAATAGTTTTAATAACTCATCTCTAATAACTGATTTATTTTCTCTTTGTCATGATGACAGTAAATAATATTAGACTAGATATTCTTCAAGACACTTCTATACAGCTTAAAGTGACATTTAAAGGCTTTACTAGGTTAATTAGGGTAACTAGGCAGGTTAGGGTAATTAGGCAAGTTATTGTATAATGATGGTTTGTTCTGTAGACTATTGGAAAAAAATATAGCTTAAAGGGGCTAATAATATTGTCCTTAAAATGGGTTTTAAAAAATTAAAAACTGCTTTTATTCTAGCCGAAATAAAACAAATAAGACTTTCTCCAGAAGAAAAAATATTATCAGACATACTGTGAAAATTTCCTTGCTCTGTTAAACATCATTTGGGAAATATTTAAAAAATAAACAAAAATCAAAGGGGGTTGAATAATTCTCATTGCAACTGTCTATATATATATATAGATTCATACTAGTTTTATAGAATGACAGTTATTAAAACTATTATGATTAGAAATGTGTTGAAGAAATTAGCTCTCCGTTAAACAAAATATGAGGAAAAAATATACAAGAGGGCTAATAATTCTGACTTCAACTGTATGCATATATATATATATATATGTGTATATATATATATATATATATATGTATATATGTATATATATATATATATATGTATATATGTATGTATGTGTGTACATACAGTCTCAACATGTCTTCAGATGAGATGTGTTTTTACCTGAGAGCAGATACACGCCAGGGGTCAAACTGATGCCACACACTCCTTCATCTTCAGGAGTGAAGAAATGCTTGATTCCGGCATGCTCAAACCCCTTGTACACCTGAATAGAGAAATACAAACAAATATTCTGTTAAAAAAAAAAAACTTGATGTTACTGGGAATATTGGAGTATGAAAATAAAAATGTCACCTTGGTTATATTGATTTTGTACTTAAAGTCTCCATGGCCTGGGTACATGCTCTTCTCAGGTATGAGCTTCTTGCTAAGTACTGTAGCTTTAAACACTGATATAACAGATATATCGCAGTTAGCTTTGGAAAAGTCTGTATGTTTAAGTAGTGTCGTGTGTGTTAGCCTTACCTACGTCAGCATAGCAGAAGAGCCGTTGTGGGTGTGTGGGATAACAGCTACAAGCCTCCAGCATCTGCTCATTCAGACACACACACATGAAGAACAGCAGACCTGCAGTCACATACACAGACATCTTCATCTTCATCATCTTCACTTCTGAGTCTTCACCTCCGCGTCTCTGCAGATCTGCTTCTTTCTGGGCACTGTGAGCATCTTATGTAACTTGAAGTAAAGCCCAGCCAACTCTCCATTTCCTCTGAAGGATTGTGCAATAACAGAAAGAGGGAAAAACAAGGGGCTGTCTTGACGTTGGCATCGAATTACATGAACAAAAAATATTTTTAATACTTAGAAATCATTTAGTATTCAAATAAAGTGTCTGCCATAGGGGTTCAGATTATGTTTGTCAACGTACAGTAGGATGTCAAAATATGAGTTAAAATAATTTTCCATTGCTATGTAAAAATAAAACAACATGCATTTCCCAGTACTGGGTCAAGACTGGAAGGGCATCCGCTGTGTAAAACATATGCTGGAATAGCTTCTTTGTTCTCTGTTAAGCAGAAATTGGGGGAAACTATATATATATATATATATTTAAATACAGGGGGTATATATATAGACGTTGAGCAGATTTCTTCAACACATTTCTAATCATAATAGTTTTAATAACTCATCTCTAATAACTGAATTATTTTCTCTTTGCCATGATGATAGTAAATAATATTAGACTAGATATTCTTCAAGACACTTCTATACAGCTTAAAGTGACATTTAAAGGCTTCACTAGGGTAATTAGAGATGTTGTACTTAATTTAAGTTACATTGTTAACCATTAATAAAGTCATGGTAAAATTTATAATTAATTGTTAAACATGAATATAAAGCATATACTGTACAGCATTTTTTGCAAAAATCAGTATGAATAAAAATCCTATCCATGCGAACTCATACACACAATACTCAACAACAATAATTTTCAAACACTTGCTGCAGCCATGCTTACTCTGAATCTGAACGTCTGGGTTTTTGATCAAAATGAACTTGATTCATTCATTATTGTGAGTTAGTCTAAGAAGGGGATTTACCTTACAGTCACAGGCTTCCTGACCTAAACTGAGGATTTTTTTATGGGTTTTGGAGAGATTGTCCCAATGCACCACAAGGTCACACAGTCCAATATGCACACCTTTTCAATGACAAAAAACACAGAATGTAACAGTTATACACGGATCTTTTCAGATTCTCGGAACCTATAGAAATTAAAAATGTTAAACAGTAGTAAGAATGAGTTTCTATGCGCCCCTCTAAGTAAAGTCATGACAAAAATATACATTAACAGCTCATGAGTTCATGTTAATTACATTCAGCTAAAGCTAAAGTATTTATTAGTGCATTAATTAACAAACATGACCTAACAAGCTATTAAGGTAACCATTATTCACACATGAACTGATTCGTGTTGTAATTAAAGTTAGTTCATGATTAGTGCATGCCTTAACTCATCATTAGTTCATAACAAAGTCATGTTTAGTTTACATGTTAGTACATCATTATTCATGTGCTGTTATTATAAAGTGTTAGTACAGTGTCCGAGAGAGCTTAACGTGCTGCAATTTAGGAAAACACATGCAATTACAAAAGACACCAGCAAATTAAGAAAATATCTTTATCAGTTTGAAAGCACACGTGCTCCAAATCCTCACAAATCAAACACAATGCATTTTCCCACAATTTAAACATATTAATAAAACACACTGCATTTTTTCACAACGCAAAAAGAGCGGAACACAACAGAAATGTTTCAAGGGGACCCAAAAATGTGACGTGTCGTGATTTGCTCAGTGCAGTTGTAGGTAATCTTTGACAAGCGAGTTCTTTGTTTATTTATTTTCCCACCCTGATTGCCTTGTCATTTGTAGTTTATTAGCATAATTAACCAGAACCTAAATCAGTGGTTCCCAACCTTTTTTGCCTGAGACACCCTTTCCCCCCGGAAAATATGGGGGGGGGTTCGGGTGGTTCGAAAGACCCACCCCCCACTGACAAAGGTCCAAAATTTGCCATAGATGACCTCAATTGTCCTGTTTTGACTGCTATGCCATCATAAATTGTGGAAATAACCCATCAAAGGCTTTAAGACCACGCAGAATCTGCTGTATTGTTGTTACATTGAGAAAACATTTTACAAGTAACATTTATTCTAAATCTTGGACCTTATTTTTGAAACAAAAAAAAGACCAATGAAAAAGTGTGAAGCACCAAAAGCAGCATTACATTTTAATGCTAATTAGGCTGTTGTTGTCATCCAAACATTATCAAATTTACTTTTTTACAAGAGCGGCTAGAAAAAACGTGAAGCTCTATTATATTACTATTTTTATTGTGTTTTCATTTTTTATTGTTCAAATGGCCAAACTCTATAGGCAACGCAGTGGTGCAGTAGGTAGTGCTGTCGCCTCACAGCAAAAAGGTCGCTGGTTCGAGCCTCGGCTGGGTCAGTTGGCGTTTCTGTGTGGAGTTTGCATGTTCTCCCTGCATTTGTGTGGGTTTTCTGCGGGTGCTACGGACATGTGGTACAGGTGAATTGGGTAGGCTAAATTGTCCGTAGTGTATGAGTGTGTATGGATGTTTCCCAGTGATGGGTTGCAGCTGGAAGGGCATCCGCTGCATAAAACATGTGCTGGATAAGTTGGCGGTTCATTCCGCTGTGGTGACCCCAGATTAATAAAGGGACTAAGCTGAAAAGAAAATGAATGAATGAATGAATGAATGGCCAAATTCTGACTAAGGAAAGTTGACAGTTTTGGGATTTGGTTTTGTTTGCTATTTCCTTAATAAATGACAATATAGGATACCCATTTTTTCTAATGATATATGAATACATTTGTATTTATTATTATAATGTTTTTCATATTTCTTTATTCTAAATCTTTAGGAAATATTTTTGTTACATCAAAAACTGTGGATATGATGACCACCCGACAAGCTAATCCAGCTACAAATAGAGCTTAAAATGTCCCCTTTTTGAGAAAAAAGAACCACCATATTCACCAGGCTGCCATGGCCCTGACAAATAATAGCCTAATGTAAAATATAAAAGCAAAACATCAGAAGGCCATTTGTACCTGAAAAGTGTAAGTCTTCGGCCTTTAAATTGGCCCTATATTAGTTGCCAATTTTTTTTTAAGTTTCTTGTCAGTAGCTGTGACGTCCCTCATCTCATTTTGGGTGTTTGTAAATTATTTTGCCCTGTGCTCAAAAATGCTCTGTGCTTGTCATTTGCTTCTTGCTCACGCATTTGTTAGCAAGAACTTTGGCGCAGATAATGCACTGTGGCTGGGTCAGGGACTCTTTACTTCGAGAAAATGGAATAAAACCATATAGTTTACATAACTATCTTGGTATTTCCTGCATTTCATGTTTCCATAATTGCTACCGCTGCGTCCTGAAATGTGTCCTCACCTGGGTCCAGTATGCTTGGGTCATTACTATTAGCTGCTGAAGGCAAATCAGTGAGACTTGTGCTGCGTCCCAATTCGCATACTTATACTACGACCTAAAAGTATGTACTTTTTTTGTGGAGGAAAAATATCTACTTTTGAGTGTGTAACAGAAGAGTATGCAAGCTTTGGGACATACTACTTCCTCGTTACACAGATCGTTGTGTTGCTTAGTTAGAGCCCTGTCAATCATCCACATTTCTGTCGTATTTAATGTCCTACCTTATTGGAGAAGCAGCAGCAGGGTAATCTCCCATTCACGAGTCTTTCATGCAGAGAAATCTCCTCAGGTCTTTGGATAATTCTGCATTCAGACGGTAATGTCCAAACACGTCTTTATATAAGTTCAGTTTTGTTGTTGCAGAATTTTTGGCACAACATACTACGATTTGGGACATACTAATTCTATTTTCACATACTATTTAGGACGAATAGTATGCGGATTGGGATGCAGCATTGGTCTTTTTTGTGGGGGATGAATTACAAATTTGTCCATTGTTTGGTCAGCCAGGGGATAAAACTAAGGCAGCATGATCATTCTCCTAATCGTCCACTGCTAAAAAATTGTAGAAATATGATGTGACCCCCCACAGAGCTTGCTAAGGCCCCCTTGTGGGCCTGGACCCCCCTGTTGGAAACCGCTGACCTAAATAACCGGGTCACGTTTTAGGGTCTCCTTGAAACATTTCTGTTGTGTTCTGAGCTATTTGAAAAAGTTGTGTGAAGATGCAGTGCATTTTCTAAACATGTGTTTGCGTTGTGATGATTTGCAGCATGTCTGCTCTCAAACTAATGAAGATCCTTCTCAATTTTATGGCGTTTTTTTGTAGTTGCACATGTTTCCTTTAATTTTGCAGCATGTTAAGCTCTCTCTGCCACCGTATGTTAGGGATTTTGGATTCTTTACTTACCTCTCACTGTGAGCAGATAAATGCCAGGGCTCAGACGGATACCGCACATTGCTTCATCACTAGCAGTGTGTAAATACTCAATTTCTGCATGCTCAGCCCCCTTGAATACCTGCATGGAGAAACACAAGAAGATATTTCTGTTCACAATATGGATGTTGCTGGAAACATTATTAGTGTGAAAATGAAAATTTTACCTCGAGCACATTGATTTTGTACATTATCTCTTTGGGGTGTCGGCAGGTATGGGCTCATCCTCAAGTACCAGAGCCTTAATCACTGATTGAAAATAAAATCAAATGTGACAAAAAATGATTAGTAAGCTCACTTTGATAAATTGTAATAATACCTTAAAAATAAATCCTAGCTGAAATGTTTTGTTCTCTAGGAATTCAAAAGAAGATATTTTGAAGGACTAAACAAAAATGACATTGGAACTCGACAACTTTCATTGTAGGTATACAAGCTTAAGAAAATAATTGCAGCATACCCTAACCGGCCACTATATTAGGTACACCTGTTCAACTGCTCATTAACACATATTTCTAATCAGCCAATCACGCAGCAGCAACTCAACACATTTAGGCATGTAGACATGCTCAAGACAATCTGCTGCAGTTCAGAGCAGTTGAACGTTGCATGGTTGTTGGGGCCAGACGGGCTGATCAGAAACTGCTGATCTACTGGGATTTTAACGCACAACCATTTAATAGAAAGGCAACAGTAACTCAAATAAGCACTCGTTACAACCGAGGTCTGCAGAAGAGCATCTCTGAACACACAACACGTCCAACCTTGAGGCGGATGGGCTACAGCAGCAGAAGACCACACCGGGTGCCACTCCTGTCAGCTAAGAACAGGAAACTGAGGCTACAATTCACACAGGCTCACCAAAACTGGACAATAGAAGATTGGAGAAACGTTGCCTGGTCTGATGAGTCTCCATTTCTGCTGCCACATTCGGATGGTCGGCTCAGAATTTGGCCTCAACAACATGAAAGCATGGATCATCCTGCCTTGTATAAACGGTTCAGACTGGTGGTGGTGCTGTAATGGTGTGGGGGAGATTTTCTTGGCACACTTTGGGTCCATTAGTACCAATTGAGCATCATGACAATGATGTCCATCCCTTTATGACCACAGTGTCTCCATCTTCTGATGGCTACTTCCAGCAGGATAATGCACCATGTCATAAAGCGCCAATCATCTCAGACTGGTTTCCTGAACATGACAATGAGTTCACTGCACTCAAATGGCCTCCACAGTCACCAGAGCTCAATCCAATAGAGCACCTTTGGTATGTGGAACGGGAGATTGGCATCATGGATGTGCATCTGACAAATCTGCAGCAACTGTGTGATGCTATCATGACAATATGGAGCAAAATCTCTGAGGAATATTTCCAGTAGCTTGTTGAATCTACACCACCAAGGATTAAGGCAGTTCTGAAGGTCCAACCCGGTACTAGTAAGGTGTACCTAATAAAGTGGCCGGTGAGTGTATATTGTTTTGTACCCACTTTCCTTGTAGTAAGGTGGTATTGATAGTGTTTCCCTAAAAATGAATGAAACACTTTACAACAACAGTACATGATTAATGATGTACTGACTACATTATGAACTAATCCTGAGTTAAGGCATGAACTAACTTTAACTACAACATGAGTTCATGTGTGAATCTCAATTACTTGCTAATTCGTGTTTGTTAATTAATGCACTAATAAATGCTTTAGATAAATGTAACTAACATGAACTCATAAGCTGTTAATGTATCTTCAAGTCATGACTTTACTTGTAGGGGCGCATTATTATCATGAACTCATTCTTACTACTCATGAAGACTTGCTATTTAAACTGTTTATTTTGATGTAGACTGAACACTTTTGTATTGTTTTCAATGTAAACACACACTAGACGGACGTGCATAACTTCATGAGTAGTACAGAATGAGTTAACGTTAATGCCTTACCAAGTTACGTGACCTTGAGTAAATAACAAAAGTTGTTAGATAAAATGAGTCCGCTAACCTACACGCAATACAATAACTGGAATAGTGTTTCCTTGTGAACGAAAATAAAAGCACATTTTAATGGCTCGTTAAAGCTGTATATATTCTGCAGATTAATATATCACAGAATATATTAATGCTGTATATTTCATTAGTGTCGTGTGTTAGTCTTACCTGCACTCGAATAGCAAAAGTCCTGTTGTGGATGAAAAGGGATACAGCTGCAGGCCTCCAGCATCTGCTCATTCAGACACACACACATGAAGAACAGCAGACCTGCAGTCACATAGACACGTCTTCATCTTCATCATCTTCACTTCTGACTCTTCACCTCCTCTGCAGATCTGCTTTATTCTGGGCACTCTGGGCATCTTATATAGCTCTTAGCAAACACTCCAGTGTCAGAATACAGTTGTGTGACAGATTGAGCAATAACAGAAACAGACACAAAAAAGGTGTTGGCATCAGATTACATAAACAAATATCATTTCTCAATCTTAGAAGTCATGGTAACCCATGTTGTTTTGACTTACTGTCTTAAAATGTTTTACAGTACAAAATTGTACCTTTAAGGTGCCAATATGCACATGTGACGTACAAAAGTGTACATTTTTAAAAAGGTGTCACCCCACCTTTACAAGGTAAAACACCTTTTATTTCAAAGAGTATGTACTGTATTTATTTATTTATTTATTATTTATTCATTAAATTAGGGCGTCACGGTGGCGCAGTGGGTAGCACGATCACGTCACAGCAAGAAGGTTACTGGTTCGAGCCTCGGCTGGGTCAGTTGGCATTTCTGTATGGAGTTTGCATGTTCTCCCTGTGTTGGTGTGGGTTTTCTCCGGGTGCTCCGGTTTCCCCCCACAAGTCTAAAGACATGTGGTATAGGTGAATTGGGTAAATTGTCTGTAGTGTATGTGTGTGAATGAGTGTATGGGTTGCAGCTGGAAGGGCATCCGCTGCGTAGAACATATGCTGGATAAATTGGCGGTTCATTCCACTGTGGCGACCCCTGATTAATTAAGGGACTAAGCTGAAAAGAAAATGAATGAATGCATTTATGAAATTAAAAAATCTTTATGTTATTAATTTGATGGCGAATTGTTCAGTTAAATACAAATAAATGATAAGTGCAGTGCAAAAACAATGTATTTCTTACTTAGTTTTGGTCTTGTTTTTTAGTCTAAATATTATATCTGTATAATTAGACTAAATAAAGTGCTTAAATTAAGCCACATTTTCAAGACAAGCAAACCATATTGTGTTGTTTTAAGAAATAATGAGTCAAAATTAAGTGAGTTTTTGCCTTAAACAAGCTAAATAATCTGCCAACGGGGTCATCTATATTTTCTTATCTCAAAGAGAAAACAAAATTATTTTGCTTACCCCATTGGCTGATTATTTAGCTTGTTTTAAAGAAAAACTACTTGACTACTTATGAAACAAGACAATCTTTTGGCCTGTCTAGAAAATGCTTCTTGATTTAATTGTTTTTAGAAATTTGAACTAGAATCAAGGCAAAAACTCTAAGTAATAAAAGCATTTTTTGCAGTGTCATGCATTAAACTTTTGTAATTAATATTTTTCTTCTTTCAAAAATATCCTCTAATAGTGTTACAAAACAATGTACACTGAAAGAACACCTCTTATTAAATCCACACACATTCTGCATATTTACATGTCGCAGTTAGGTTTGTAAACCAGTTCACGTTTTATAACTCTTTTTGTGATCATAAATGACACAGAGAGTGTTTCTGTGGTGTTTGTTGTCTGTTGAGATTAGCTGTTTCTCATATCATAGTCTGGAAGTCAGCATGATTCATCTCGAACCGTCACGCGAACGCCTATTGCACAACATCAGCATTTCATCAGATAAAAACAAACAGTTAGACTTAATTCCTTAATTCACATCCTTCTTTATTTCCTGTTGCCTCCAATAACGTTATATTTAAACTTACTTCATTGAACCAAAAGATTAAAATACAGCATTCCAAAACTATACAGATTAAATGTGAACTATCACATTCAGACCTGTAAATGCAAAGTATTGTACTTTTTTTAATTTGTTAAACAGCTCTATACGTTTCAGAAATCAGAAAAAAACTCAAGTTAAATTGCCGTTTTTCTCCTTATTTCTTTATAAACAGAAAATGAAATCATCAGGAAGAATATGTTGCATTGAAGAATAAAATCAATAATAATCAAATATAGACATCTATAATGCAAATCACTGGTTAGACAGGCAAAGTACAGTCAACTGAAACTATTACTGTATGTTAAGAGGACTGGCTAACTGTGCATGTCAGAAAAACACATCAGGAAACATGCTTTCGTCAGGTGGCTAAGCAGTTCAGAGTGGTTGCTTGTTGATAAAGTGTAATGAGTGATGAGTGTTTTGGTACTGACTGGTGTGTTCTGGTAGTGACTGGTGTGTTCTGGTAGTGACTCGTGTGTTCTGGTAGTGACGAATGTTCTAGTACTGACTGGTGTGTTCTGGTAGTGACTCGTGTGTTCTGGTAGTGACGAGTGTTCTAGTACTGACTGGTGTGTTCTGGTAGTGACTGGTGTGTTCTGGTAGTGACAAGTGTTCTGGTAGTGACTGGTGTGTTCTGGTACTGACTAGTGTGTTCTGGTAGTGACTGGTGTGTTCTGGTAGTGACAAGTGTTCTGGTAGTGACTGGTGTGTTCTGGTACTGACTAGTGTGTTCTGGTAGTGACTGGTGTGTTCTGGTAGTGACTAGTGTTCTGATACTGACTGGTGTGTTCTGGTACTGACTAGTGTGTTCTGGTAGTGACTGGTGTGTTCTGGTAGTGACTAGTGTTCTGATACTGACTGGTGTGTTCTGGTACTGACTGGTGTGTTCTGGTAGTGACTAGTGTTCTGGTACTGACTGGTGTGTTCTGGTACTGACTGGTGTGTTCTGGTAGTGACTAGTGTGTTCTGGTAGTGACTAGTGTTCTGATACTGACTGGTGTGTTCTGGTAGTGACTAGTGTTCTGATACTGACTGGTGTGTTCTGGTACTGACTGGTGTGTTCTGGTAGTGACTAGTGTTCTGGTACTGACTGGTGTGTTCTGGTACTGACTAGTGTGTTCTGGTAGTGACTGGTGTGTTCTGGTAGTGACTAGTGTTCTGATACTGACTGGTGTGTTCTGGTACTGACTGGTGTGTTCTGGTACTGACTGGTGTGTTCTGGTACTGACTAGTGTGTTCTGGTAGTGACTGGTGTGTTCTGGTAGTGACTAGTGTTCTGGTACTGACTGGTGTGTTCTGGTACTGACTGGTGTGTTCTGGTAGTGACTAGTGTTCTGGTACTGACTGGTGTGTTCTGGTACTGACTGGTGTGTTCTGGTAGTGACTAGTGTTCTGGTACTGACTGGTGTGTTCTGCATGGTTGTTTGGTAGTTCCTTGTGTGTTTGGGTAGTGACTGATGTGTTCTGGTAGTGACTTGTGTGTTCTAGTACACTGGAGTGTTCTGATAATCATGAGCATTCTGGTAGTGACTGGAGTGTTCTGGTAGGGACTGGAGTGTTCTGGTAATGACAAGTATTTGGGGAATGACGAGTCTTCTGGTAATGTCGAGTTTTCTGGTAATGACTGGAGTGTTCTGGTAGTAACAAGTGTTCTGGTAATGACAAGTGTTTGGGGAATGACGAGTCTTCTGGTAATGTCGAGTTTTCTGGTAATGACTGGAGTGTTCTGGTAGTAACAAGTGTTCTGGTAGTGACAAGTGTTTTGGGAATGAAGAGTCTTCTGGTAATGATGAGTTTTCTGGTAGTGACTGGTGTGTTCTGGTAGTAACAAGTGTTCTGGTAGTGACAAGTGTTTTGGGAATGAAGAGTCTTCTGGTAATGATGAGTTGTCTGGTAGTGACTGGTGTGTTCTGGTAGTGACTCAAGTGTTCTGGTAATGACAAGTGTTTTGGGAATGATAAGTTTTCTAGTAATGACTGTAGTGTTCTGGTAGTAACAAGTGTTCTGGTAGTGACAAGTGTTTTGGTAATGATGAGTGTTCTAGTACTGATTGGTGTGTTCTGGTAGTTACTGGTGTGTTCTGGTAGTGACTAGTATGTTCTGGTAGTGATTAGAATGTTCTGGTAGTAATGAGTTTTCTGGTAATAACTGGGGTGTTCTGGTAGTAACAAGTGTTCTGGTAGTGACAAGTGTTTTGGGAATGAAGAGTCTTCTGGTAATGATGAGTTTTCTGGTAATGACTGGTGTGTTTTGGTAGTAACAAGTGTTCTGGTAGTGACAAGTGTTTTGGGAATGAAGAGTCTTATGGTAATGATGAGTTGTCTGGTAGTGACTGGTGTGTTCTGGTAGTGACTCAAGTGTTCTGGTAATGACAAGTGTTTTGGGAATGATAAGTTTTCTAGTAATGACTGTAGTGTTCTGGTAGTAACAAGTGTTCTGGTAATGATGAGTGTTCTAGTACCGATTGGTGTGTTCTGGTAGTTACTGGTGTGTTCTGGTAGTGACTAGTATGTTCTGGTAGTGATTAGAATGTTCTGGTAGTAATGAGTTTTCTGGTAATAACTGGGGTGTTCTGGTAGTGACTGGTGTGTTTTGGTAATGACGAGTGTTCTAGTACTGATTGGTGTGTTCTGGTGGTGACTGGTGTGTTCTGGTAGTGACTAGTATGTTCTGGTAGTGATTAGAATGTTCTGGTAGTAATGAGTTTTCTGGTAATAACTGGGGTGTTCTGGTAGTGACTGGTGTGTTTTGGTAATGATGAGTGTTCTAGTACTGATTGGTGTGTTCTGGTAGTGACTGGTGTGTTCTGGTAGTGACTGGTGTGTTTTGGTAATGATGAGTGTTCTAGTACTGATTGGTGTGTTCTGGTAGTGACTGGTGTGTTCTGGTAGTGACTAGTATGTTCTGGTAGTGATTAGAATGTTCTGGTAGTAATGAGTTTTCTGGTAATAACTGGGGTGGTGACTGGTGTGTTTTGGTAATGATGAGTGTTCTAGTACTGATTGGTGTGTTCTGGTAGTGATTGGTGTGTTCTGGTAGTGACTAGTATGTTCTGGTAGTGATTAGAATGTTCTGGTAGTGATGAGTTTTCTGGTAATGACTGGTGTGTTCTGGTAGTGACTGGTGTGTTCTGGTAGTAACAAGTGTTCTGGTAGTGACGAGTGTTTTTGGGAATGAAGAGTCTTCTGGTAATGATGAGTTTTCCGGTAATGACTGGTGTGTTCTGGTAGTGACTGGTGTGTGCTGGTAGTGACAAGTGTTCTGATAGTGACTGGTGTGTTCTGGTAGTGACTGGAGTGTTTTGGTAGTGATTAGTGTTCTGGCAGTAACTGATGTGTTCTGGTAGTGACTGGAGTGTTTTGGTAGTGATTAGTGTTCTGGCAGTAACTGATGTGTTCTGGTAGTGACTGGAGTGTTCTGGTACTGGAGTGTTCAACTAGTGATGAGTGTTCTGGTAATGACTAGAGTGTTCTGGTAGTGACGAGTGTTCTGGGAATGAATGGAGTCTTCAGGTAATGTCGAGTGTTCTGGTAGTGACTGGAGTGTTTTGGCAGTGACTAGAATAGTTATTTGGTAGTTAGGTTAGCCAGGTAAGTGGCTGCTAAGGTGTTCTGATTGTCTGTAAGACAGAGCTGGTTTTAGGGTATACATTCTCAGCCTTCAGACATGTCTGTGGTGTTTTTTTCAGAAGGTATGGATGTTCCTCCTTCATACCAGCTGCAGGAGCCATCACTGTGTCGGATGCAGGCATACTCATGAACTGGCTCTCCATCCTCAAATGGCCACAAGGATGACCAGTCTGTCAGGATACACTCGTTTTTTATGCTGGGGTGGCAGGGCTGTTCAGTGCAGGTGGATATCTGTTGAGATCACAATATCAGAGATCAGTGTATTGTGACCCAGGATCACAAAGCCAATCTTCAGAATAGCCAATGATGCAGTGTGTGAGTCAAATATATAGAATTTTATTTCATCCCCAAAATCATTAAAATTTGAAGTAAAGATCGTGAACAATGAAGACATTGGTAACTTTGGGGTTAGACTGAATTTTAGCTGTTTTACATCTGTGCCTTTAAATGCAAATTAGCTGGCTCTCCACGGCCACTTTCCAAGCATGTCACTTTGTTTGCGGATTGTTGTCAACTGGGATGAAATGCATGATGTGATTATTGGAAATTACCCTGCAGTTACAGCCCATCTGATATCTGTATTTGAGGTTTTTCTTCTGCGTTAAGGAGAGTCTGTCCCAGTGCTCAACAAAGTCACACAGTGTGACGAAGAATCCCTCAGACATCATGCTTCCTACGAGACAGCAAACATATCCCACATTGCATTACTGATTCATTTTCCCCTCAGGTCATTTCATAATATAGAGCATCATTTAAAACAGCAGCAGCCGACTAGTGTGCTGGACGAAAGACAAACTAATGGCAGCTCATCATAAACTAATCCTCATATATCTGATGACAATAATAAACATGCTTAGTCGATCACTATTAATTGTCTAGCATTTGATATTCACAACGCAAGAATGAAGTATGTTCTGAGATATAAAAAAAAACACAATAAACTAGAGAGTCCTCCAGGCAGTAAACGACACACCACAGCTCCGTCTTTGGTCGTCCAGCAGTTTCAATAAATGCTCATCCTGAGGGTCGGAGGATTCTGGAAAAATCTCATCATAATAGCTCTTCTACCTGAGAGCAGATACTGTCCACGGTTCAGTCTGATCCCGCACATTGAAGACATCTCATGCGTGTAGACATGCTGGAGGTCTTTTATTCTGTCCGAGCCCTTGAACACCTACAACAACAGCGTTTGTCAGTTCTGTGGCTTTGCTGGAGGCTGTGTGTTGAAGTCAGAATTACTTTTTCAACACATTTCTAATCATAATAGTTTTAATAACTGATTTCTTTTATCTTTGTCATGATGACAGCACATAATATTAGACTAGATATTCTTCAAGACACTAGTATTCAGCTTAAAGTGACATTTAAAGGCTTAACAAGGGTAATTAGGGTAAATTTAGGGTAATTACACTCTCAGAAATAAAGGTACACAAGATGTCACTGGGGTGGTACCCTTTCGAAAGGTACAAATTTGTACCTAAAAGGTCCTTATTAATACCTCAAGGGTACATATTAGTACCTATAAAGTACAAAAGTGTTCCTTTTAAAGAAATTTGGTACTAATGTATACTTTTGGGGTACCAATATGGACCCTTCAAGTACCGTACAAATGTGTACCTTTTGAAAAGGTACCACCCCAGTGACAGCTTGTGTACCTTTATTTCTGAGAGTGTAGGCAAGTCATTGTATAACAGTGGTTTGTTCTGTAGACCAGTGGTTCTCAACTCCAGTCCTCGGGCCCCCCTGCCCTGCACATTTTGTATGTCTTCCTTACTTAACACACCTGATTCAGATCATCAGCTCATTAACAGCGAGATCCATGAACTGATCCTTGTGTGTCAAATAAGAGAGACACAAAATGTGCAGGGCAGGGGGGCCCGAGGACTGGAGTTGAGAACCACTGCTGTAGACAATTGAAAAATGGGGGGCTAATAATAATGACCACAGTGGTTTAGTTTTTACATTATTGTAAATATTATTCATTATTTTAAACATTATTTAAATATATGTTTTTATTCCAGCCAAACTGAAATAAGAATAAAAAATAGGATAGCAAATACTGTGGAATAAATGTCCTTGCTCTTTTAAACATCGCTTCAGAAATATTTGAATAACAATTAAAATTTCACAGGAAGGTGAATAATTATCTCTTCCACTGTATCTGGCATATTAAAAATGTTGTATAACCGGTGTCGCTACTTATCAAGATGCTTGTTATAAATGAGCTCACGCCATTTTGAAAATGTATATTTTTATTCATTTCTCAGTGAATATAGGCAGTGTGTTTTGGTGCATTTGAACAAAACAGATTTTTTAAACATATACATTTATTACAATAATATTTTGGTCACCGAACATCTTTAGAAATAGAAAGTGAATACATTTAAATTCATGCGAAAATTGAAAACAAATTACAACCTACAAAATTTCAGCAAGATTTTTTAGTTTCTCTTGAATTTTGCTCATTTTACATTCTTTATTTAATATTTTTCTCTAACATATACATTTGAGTGTACTAATTTTGAAGCGTTATTGTAAGTTATTTTGTTAGATTAGCTCCAGAATTAGATTCAGTACTGACTAATCCAGGGGTTTCCAAACTTTCAGCCCCCGAGCCCTAAAATAACAATGCCAGTGACTCGCGACCCCTAAATTCCTTAGAGATGGTTATAAATATACAAACATTGCACACACAACAATATGCCTATATAAACACGAGCATATTGCCAACACAACAAAAAGTGCAACAGTCTAACAAGCATATGCTATAATTTATATAGTCATTTATTCATTTGTTCCATTTTATATTAACCTCAGCTAAAGAGACTATAGCGGACACAATGTTTTCAGCACAAGTCTATTCTTGGTTTACTTTTGGAGATTGCTAATCAGAGATTATTCTCAATGTTCAGTTGTGGCCTGTATAGTATTTGTTTGCCATAAAGGTGTCAGAAAGTTTAACCTGCTGCTATAAAATCAATCTGCTGCAGCTGACGCTATTGCTGTGTTGTTAATCTAACGTAAACACACCAGTCCTATGAACAAATATTAAAAGTTTAAAGGCTTATGGCTTTTCATTTGCATGTTGTTGTGTTTTACTATTAAAAAAACTACTATTTTTATCTTCAGTGGGTTATAATTAAAATATGGTAATTCTAACAGTTTAATAAAATTTATTTGATTTTGGAAATCACCAAGCGACCTCCTGTCATTGTCCTGCAGCCCCCCCCACCAAGCAACCCCAGGGGGTCCCGAGCCCCACTTTAGGAACCACAGGACTAATCTAATGTATATGCACAAGTATAATATTGTTAAGCTTCTTTTAGAAAATATTCATTTAAATGAGAGATTTGTGAGGGGTGAACTCGTTTATGCTGAAAACTCTGCTTCTCTCAATTGACTCATTGACTTTTGTACTTATTTATGTCATGATTGCCATCGATCTATGTTGGGAAAGATCGTTGGTGAACTACAGACCTGTAAAGAACTACAATTCCCTACATTATGCTTTGCACACACCAGACTCCATTTCCATTAATCACACACACAGCTGAAACCCGTTATCATGGATTGTTTGGACTATAAATACATCTTGCTATCTGAGTTCATTACGGAGTCTTTGTATGTCATGTGGATGTTTTGTTATGGTGATGTTCCTAAGTCTTGTTTGAGTTTCATTTGTTTTTTCTGTTTGTTTATTTGATACTTTGTGAGACTTCACGAAGACTGTATCATTAAAATTGCACTTGAATCCTACCTTTTGTCCTCGTCTCATCTCCGCATCGTGACAGAAAGACTCCGTCAATATGGATTCAGCAAATGGAGAGATTATGCGCTTGAAGCAAGGTAATCGCTCTATTGAGCATTATGTGAAGAAGTTTTTGCAACTGGCTCCAAGATGCAGTATGGACGATTTGTGTTTGATGATGTTCTTCCAAGGTGGACTGTCAGATCCAGTTCGTTCTAATATGCCACAATTTGATCCAGACTGGGGTCTATATTTGTATATTGAGTTTGCACTCTTACTGTCGGGCTCTCCCTTCTCGGTCACTTATGTGGAGGAGGAACACTCTCAGGAATGCAGGGTGAGAAGTGATCAGCAGGATCTTGTGGTGAAAGGACCTGCTGTTCAATCCACAAGCAAGAGGAGGAAAGCTAGACTTAAACTCCGTGCTTACCCCCGACGGTTTAGTCCACAGTCTGTAATGGATCCTTCTGTGCTGCTTGATTCTCCCTTACAGCCAGAAAGGCCGGAGCCACCATCTGAGTCAAACGAAGAGCAGGAGCCACCATTTGAGTCCCACGAAGAGCTGTCAGAGCCGTGTGACTTCTTAGTGCTGCCAGAGTCGATGTCTGAGTCCCACGAAAGGCCGGAGCAGCCACCTGAGTCCCACGAAAGGCTGCCAGAGCTGTGTGAATTCCCAGTGCCGACAGAGCCGCCGTCTGAGTCCTACGAAAGGCCGGAGCCACCACCTAAATCTCACGAAAGGCTGTCAGAGCCCTGTGGCTTCCCAGTGCTGCCAGAGCTGTGTGACTCTCCAGTGTCACCAGAGCCACCGTCAATGTCCCACAAAAGGCTGTCAGAGCTGTGTGACTTCACAGCGCTGCCAGAGCCGTGTGAGTACTTGGCGTCTCTTGACCCTGAACTTCCTGACCCAATGTGTTTTTCTGAACCACTAGTGCCTCCTGAGTCCCACGAAGGACTGTCAGAGCCGTGTGACTTCTCAGTGCTGCCAGAGTTGCTGTTTGAGTCCCACGAAAGGCCGGAGCCGCCGTCTGAGTCCTACGAAAAGCTGTCAGAGCTGTGTGACTTCCCAGCGGTGCCAGAGCCGTGTGAGTACTTGATGCTTCTTGAACCTGAACCTCCTGATCCAATGTGTTTGTCTGAACCACTAGTGCTCCCTGATCCAGAGCCTCCGGACCCACTGGAGCGTTTTGTACTGCCAGTGCTTACTGATCCAGAGCTGCCTGATCCACTGAGGTTGTCTGAAGTTTCAATTGTTTTTGAACCTGAACTTCCTGACCCAGTGTGGTTTTCTGAGCCGCTAGTGCCTCTTGATCCAGAGCCTCCTGACCCACTGGGGCTTTCTGAACTGCCAGTGATTCCTGAACCTAAGCCCCCTGACCCAGTGGGGTTAGATGAACTGTCAGTACCTTCTGATCTGGAGCCTCCTGACCCACTGGGGCTTTCTGAACTGCCAGTGATTCCTGAACCTAAGCCCCCTGACCCAGTGGAATTAGATGAACTGTCACTACCTTCTGATCTGGAGCCTCCTGACCCACTGGGGCTTTCTGAACTGCCAGTGATTCCTGAACCTAAGCCCCCTGACCCAGTGGAGTTAGATGAACTGTCAGTACCTTCTGATCTGGAGCCTCCTGACCCACTGGGGCTTTCTGAACTGCCAGTGATTCCTGAACCTAAGCCCCCTGACCCAGTGGGGTTAGATGAACTGTCAGTACCTTCTGATCTGGAGCCTCCTGACCCACTGGGGCTTTCTGAACTGCCAGTGATTCCTGAACCTAAGCCCCCTGACCCAGTGGGGTTAGATGAACTGTCAGTACCTTCTGATCTGGAGCCTCCTGACCCACTGGGGCTTTCTGAACTGCCAGTGATTCCTGAACCTAAGCCTCCTGACCCAGTGGAGTTAGATGAACTGTCAGTACCTCCTGAATCAAAACCTCCAGATCCATTGAGCCTATTTGAGCTGTCATTGCTTGCTGAACCTAAGCCTCCTGACCCATTGGGGTTGTCTGAGCTGTTAATGTCTGCTGAACCGCAGTTTTACACTCCAGATCTTCCGCAGCTCTATGCCTCAGGTCCTCCGCAGCACCATGCTCCAGATTCACCTGAGTTCCATGCTCCAGGTCCTCCACAGATTCATGCTCCAGATCTGCCTGAGTTCCATGCTCCAGGTCCTCCGCAGCACCATGTTCCAGATCCGCTGGAGTTCCATGCTCCCGGTCCTCCACAGATTCATGCTCCAGATCTGCCTGAGTTCCATGCTCCAGGTCCTCCACAGATTCATGCTCCAGATCCGCCTGAGTTCCATGCTCCAGGTCCTCCACAGCGCCATGCTTCAGATCCGCAGGGTTCCATGCTCCAGGTCCTCCATGGCACCATGCTCCAGGTCCCCCGCAGCTCCATGCTCCAGATCTGCCGGAGTTCAATGCTCCAGGTTCTCCGCAGCTCTGTGCTCCAGATTCATTGGATTTCCATGTTCCTGTTTTTCTGCAGTTACTGGTTTCAGGCCCTCCATCCCTCCCCCTGTTCCGCCTCTGCTCCACCTCCCTCCGGGACTGTTTTTAGGAGCGTCTGGAATCCGCTCTTTAAAGGGGGGGTACTGTCATGATTGCCATCGATCTATGTTGGGAAAGATCGTTGGTGAACTACAGACCTGTAAAGAACTACAATTCCCTACATTATGCTTTGCACACACCAGACTCCATTTCCATTAATCACACACACAGCTGAAACCCGTTATCATGGATTGTTTGGACTATAAATACATCTTGCTATCTGAGTTCATTACGGAGTCTTTGTATGTCATGTGGATGTTTTGTTATGGTGATGTTCCTCAGTCTTGTTTGAGTTTCATTTGTTTTTTCTGTTTGTTTATTTGATACTTTGTGAGACTTCACGAAGACTGTATCATTAAAATTGCACTTGAATCCTACCTTTTGTCCTCGTCTCATCTCCGCATCGTGACAATTTAATTAAGGCAAGTATATTATAAATAACTGCAAATTAATAAAAAGTAATCCATTACTTTACCTGTCTAGCAGAAAAGTAATTTAAACACAGTACCTAGTTGCTTTGTAACTTATTAAACTCAAATCTGATCGCAGATGTGCACTGAAGTGATCCTGAAGTTCATCTGCTCACCTTTATCACCTGCACCTCATACTGTATTTTCCCCAGGCCGTACATCGGGTTAATGTCTTCTCTGCGCCTGATCTTCTCTCCGGTTATCTCTGCCCGCAGCACTAACAGGAAAACAGGCAGCTGTTATTATAATATTATTAGAGCATGAGAGTGAAATTACCACAGTTATGATGTCTGCAAATCCACATGCCGCTAGTTTAATGACTGTAAAACGGACAACATGCTGGACTAAAACAATGCCAAAATTTTCTTAAAGATTGATATCATCCAGATGCTGCGTTCAGAGTTACAGTATTTACAGTGTTCATGTGAGCTGATACTTATTACAATATGATGACATATTTGACACGGTGGCTCAGTGGCAAGCTTTGTGTTCTCACAGCAAGAAGGTCGCTGGTTCGAGTCCCGGCAGGGTCAGTTGGTGCTTCTGTGTGGAGTTTGCATGTTCTCCCCATGTTGGCGTGGGTTTCCTCAGGGTGCTCCGGTTTCCCCCACAGTCCAAACACATGCTCTATAGGGGAATTGATGAACTAAATTGTCCGTAGTGTATGAGTGTGAATGAGTGTGTATGGGTGTTTCCCAGTACTGGCTTGCAGCTATAAGGGCTGTGTAAAACATATGCTGGAATAATTGGTGGTTCATTCCACTGTGGTGACCCCTGATGAATAAAGGAGACCAAGCCGAAGGAAAATGAATGAGCCGTTTGTTTACACGTCAATAGTATTTAGAGTGCTAAACTAAACATAATCAACTTTATTTATTTATTAAAGGGCACCTATTATGCAAAAATCACTTTTATGCAGGGTTTTAAACCCAGTTGTTTTTTAAAGCAGTATAAATAGCTGATAAATCAGTTATCCATTGTCTGTAACGAGTGCTTCTGCATCATAATTAGGTGATATTTCAGTTTGCCGAGAATGTTGAATCACACAAGACTCCTCCAGAATTGTCTGTTTTTGTCTTGACAGTGCGCAGGACGCCAGAGCGATGCATTATTGTTTTCTAGGACAGGGATTATGTGGCTTTACTGTATTGGTTGCATGAATACTACAGGAACCTGCATGGGTTTATAAGCTCATGCCGGTCATTCCTGACTCATTGTTCCAGAACAAAGACTGGAATGCAGAAGCAGACTTCAGTTTAGACTTTCACTCTGTGAGCCGGACACCACATTCACTGGAAATTTAAACATGAAAACAGACAAATACATACAAATAAGTGTATTTTTGTCTATAAAATAGACAAATACACACTGCAAAAAAGCTACTTAGATTATTTGACCTGCCTTTAGTGCAAATATCTAAAAAATTCTGAAATCAAGAAGCATTTTCTAAACAAGCAAAACATATTGTCTGGATTTAAGAAATAATATGCTAAAATTAAATGAGAATTTTGTTAATTGTTGTTAATAATTCTGAAATAATATTTTTGCGTGTCTATAAAATGTTTCTTGATTTAATCTTTTCTTGATATTTGGACTAGAAACAAGACAAAAAAAAGAAAAAAGTGTTGTTGTTATTTTGCAGCGATGAATGGACTGTTTTTTGAGTTTTACTCACTCTCAAAAGAGATAACTCTTGATTTGGTTAATTCAAATACTTGAAGAATCAATTGATAAATAAAAAAATATGATAAATTAAATTTAGGTTACGGAAATAAAGTAAAATTTAAAATATAATAATATAATAATAGGGCGCAAAATGGGTCTGTTGGCATTTCTGTGTGGAGTTTGCATGTTCTTCCCGTGTTGGCGTTGGTTTCCTCCAGGTGCTCCGGTTTCCCCCACAGTCCAAACACATGCGCTATAGGGGAATTGGGTGAGCTAAATTGTCCATAGTGTATGTGTGTGTGTGTGAATGAGTGTGTGTGGTGTTTTCCAGTGATGGGTTGCAGCTGGAAAGGCATCCGCTGCGTAAAACATGTGCTGGATAAGTTGGCGGTTCATTCGGCTGTGGCGACCCCAGAATAATAAAGGGACTAAGCCGAAAAGAAAATGAATGAATTATTGAATATAATAATAATAATGTTGTTTGTTTACAGATAACGCATCTTTAATTTCAGTTTACAGTACATCAGCTGTGTTATTTTATTTTATTTATCCTTGATTTATAAGTAAAAACAAAAGAACAACAATTGATACAGCAATTATTCTGATTATTATATTATATTATACTATATTATATTATATTATATTATATTATATTATATTATATTATATTATATTATATTATATTATATTATATTATATTATACTATATTATATTATATTATATTATATTATATTATATTATATTATATTATACTATATTATATTATATTATATTATATTATATTATATTATATTATATTATATTATACTATATTATATTATATTATATTATATTATATTATATTATATTATATTATATTATATTATATCATATCATATTATATTATACTATATTATATTATATTATATTATATTATATTATATTATATTATATTATATTATATTATATTATATCATATCATATCATATCATACTATATTATATTATATTATATTATATTATATTATATTATACTATATATATTATATTATATTATATTATATTATATTATATTATATTATATTATACTATATTATATTATATTATATTATATCATATTATATTATACTATATTATATTATATTATATTATATTATATTATATTATATTATATTATATTATATTATATTATATTATATTATACTATATTATATTATATTATATTATATTATATTATATTATATTATATTATACTATATTATATTATATTATATTATATTATATTATATTATATTATATTATATTATATCTATATTATATTATATTATATTATATTATATTATACTATATTATATTATATTATATTATATTATATTATATCATATCATATCATATTATACTATATTATATTATATTATATTATATTATATTATATTATATTATATTATATTATATTATATTATATTATACTATATTATATTATATTATATTATATTATATTATATTATATTATATTATACTATATTATATTATATTATATTATATTATATTATATTATATTATATTATATTATATTATATTATATTATATTATTCATTTTCCTTCGGCTTAGTCCCTTTATTAATCAGGGGTCGCCACAGCGGAATGAACCACCAACTTATCCAGCACATGTTTTACACAGCGGATTCTGTAGCATAATATACAACACCAACCCAGACAATATAGCACTGCAAACTATTACACATGTGCAGAAAACACACTCTTTCACACTTTTCAAGGTTAAAGGTTGTTGGAAGAAAGAAAAAAATATGGAAAATGAAAAAAAAAATGAATCAAACCAATATTGAGTATACCAAAGCTGTGGTATACTCAATATTGATTTATTTGTTCTAGAAAAAAACAACACATTTTTTAGCTTGCTAGAAAATGCTTCTTGATTTAACACTCACACACACTCTCTCTCATACACACACAAACTCACACAGACACACACACACGTGCACATACACTCACTCGGGTATCTGATTTGCTCTGGTGTGTTTACTGCAGGAGTCCTGAATATCGATGTAATGTGTGTGTGTGTGTGTGTGTGTGTGTGTGTGTGTGTGTGTGTGTGTGTGTGTGTGTGTGTGTGTGTGGTGTTAGCCGTACCTGCGTCAGCGCTGCAGAAGAGCTGTTGTGGATGTGCAGACGCGCAGCTGCAGGCCTCCAGCATCTGCTGATTCTGACACACAGACATGAAGAACAGCAGAACTGCAGACACACACACACGAGCGCACATCTTCATTATCATCTTCACAGAACACACTGTAGAAAACACACACACACACACTCCACACAGCAGTCTGTGTCTCACACACTCTCAAGGAGCTCTGGCTGTCTTATAACTTTCATGTGTGGCCGAGGAAAGGACCACCTTCTAACTAAACAAACCCCACCCTCTAAACACACACACACAATACACACATACACAATACACACACACTCTCTCGCACACATACTTTTCCTCTCTGTCTCTTTTTCTTTTACACACAATACACACACTCTTGCACACATACTTTTCCTCTCTGTCTCTTTCACACACACAGTCTCACACATACAGTCTCATACACACACACACACACACACACTCTCATGTGCACACACACTCACTCTGTCACTCAAACACCAATAAGTGTCCATTGAAATGAACTAGACAATAAGGAAACAGAAACTAACTTTTCCAACAAAGAAGTAAAAACTGAAAATCCAAAATTACACAAACAAACATGATATTATGATACAAAAATGTAGACAGCGCCCTCTAGTGGATTTGTCATCTGAAACGTACAATAAAACGTATTCTAAGTAATGTTTTTATATTCGCAAAATTGTAGACATCGCCCTCTAGTGGATTTGTCATCTGAAACACACAATAAAAATGCAACGTAAGTAATATTTTTTATATTCACAAAATGCAGACAGCGGCCTCTAGTGGATTGGTCATCTGAAACACACAATAAAAATGCAACGTAAGTAATATTTTTTATATTCACAAAATGCAGACAGCGGCCTCTAGTGGATTTGTCATCATAAGCGTACAATAAAAACGTAACGCAAGTAATATATTTTATATTCATAAAATGTAGACATCGCCCTCTAGTGGATTTGTCATCTGAAACGTACAATAAAAACGTATTCTAAGTAATGTTTTATATTCGCAAAACTGTAGACATCGCCCTCTAGTGGATTTGTCATCTGAAACGTACAAAAAAAACGTAACGTAAGTAATATTTTTTATATTCACAAAATGTAGACAGTCCCCTCTAGTGGATTTGTCATCTGAAACACACAATAAAAATGCAACGTAAGTAATATTTTTTATATTCACAAAATGCAGACAGCGGCCTCTAGTGGATTTGTCATCATAAGCGTACAATAAAAACGTAACGCAAGTAATATATTTTATATTCATAAAATGTAGACAGCGCCCTCTAGTAGATTTGTCATCTGAAACGTACAATAAAAACGTATTCTAACTAATGTTTTTATATTCGCAAAACTGTAGACATCGCCCTCTAGTGGATTTGTCATCTGAAACGTACAATAAAACGTATACTAAGTAATGTTTTTATATTCGCATTTTAAAATGCAAACAGCGGCCTCTAGTGGATTTGTCATCATAAGCGTACAATAAAAACACAAGTAATATATTTTATATTCATAAAATGTAGACATCGCCCTCTAGTGGATTTGTCATCTGAAACACACAATAAAAATGCAACGTAAGTAATATTTTTTATATTCACAAAATGCAGACAGCGGCCTCTAGTGGATTTGTCATCTGAAACGTACAATAAAAATGTATTCTAAGTAATGTTTTTATATTCGCAAAACTGTAGACATTGCCCTCTAGTGGATTTGTCAGCTGAAACGTACAATAAAACGTATACTAAGTAATGTTTTTATATTCGCAAAACTGTAGACAGCGCCCTCTAGTGGATTTGTCAGCTGAAACGTACAATAAAACGTATACTAAGTAATGTTTTTATATTCGCAAAACTGTAGACAGCGCCCTCTAGTGGATTTGTCAGCTGAAACGTACAATAAAAACGTATTCTAAGTAATGTTTTTATATTCGCAAAACTGTAGACATCGCCCTCTAGTGGATTTGTCATCTGAAACGTACAAAAGAAACGTAACGCAAGTAATATTTTTTATATTCACAAAATGTAGACAGTCCCCTCTAGTGGATTTGTCATCTGAAACACACAATAAAAATGCAACGTAAGTAATATTTTTTATATTCACAAAATGCAGACAGCAGCCTCTAGTGGATTGGTCATCATAAGCGTACAATAAAAACGTAACGCAAGTAATATATTTTATATTCATAAAATGTAGACATCGCCCTCTAGTGGATTTATCATCTGAAACGTACAATAAAAACGTATTCTAAGTAATGTTTTTATATTCGCAAAACTGTAGACAGCGCCCTCTAGTAGATTTGTCATCTGAAACGTACAATAAAACGTATACTAAGTAATGTTTTTATATTCGCAAAACTGTAGACAGCGCCCTCTAGTGGATTTGTCAGCTGAAACGTACAATAAAAACGTATTCTAAGTAATGTTTTTATATTCGCAAAACTGTAGACATCGCCCTCTAGTGGATTTGTCATCTGAAACGTACAAAAGAAACGTAACGCAAGTAATATTTTTTATATTCACAAAATGTAGACAGTCCCCTCTAGTGGATTTGTCATCTGAAACACACAATAAAAATGCAACGTAAGTAATATTTTTTATATTCACAAAATGCAGACAGCGGCCTCTAGTGGATTTGTCATCATAAGCGTACAATAAAAACGTAACGCAAGTAATATATTTTATATTCATAAAATGTAGACATCGCCCTCTAGTAGATTTGTCATCTGAAACGTACAATAAAAACGTATTCTAAGTAATGTTTTTATATTCGCAAAACTGTAGACATCGCCCTCTAGTGGATTTGTCATCTGAAACGTACAATAAAAACGTATTCTAAGTAATGTTTTTATATTCGCAAAACTGTAGACATCGCCCTCTAGTGGATTTGTCATCTGAAACGTACAAAAAAAACATAACGTAAGTAATATTTTTTATATTCACAAAATGCAAACAGTGGCCTCTAGTGGATTTGTCATCATAAGCGTACAATAAAACGTAACACAAGTTATATATTTTATATTCATAAAATGTAGACAGCGGCCTCTGGTGGATTTGTCATCTGAAACGTACAACAAAACGTATGCTAAGCAACATATTTTAGATTAGCAAAACTGTAGACAGCGCTCTCTAGTGTTTTGTCATCTGAAACATCCAACAAAATTTACCCTAAGTAACGTTCACAAAAATGCAGACAGCTTCTATTACTAGGTTTGTCATCTGATGTGTAAAACAAAACGTAAGCACAGCAACATATTTTAGATTCGCAAAAATTTTAGATTTGCCCCTATAGTGGATTTGTCATCTGAAACGTAAAACAAAAATGTAACCTAAATAATGTATTTAATATTCTCAAAAATGTAGACGGATCTAGTGGATTTGTAATGTACAACAAAAAATAATTACACAAACCAAACATGATATAATGTTACATTAATATGTTCAAATATGCAGCTTATAAGTTCCTGCTGTTGTGTATTATTCATAAATGATTTCTCTGTCTGTGCTGGGAAACCGTACCTTTACTCACACACCATCTATTGTTCCAGCTTGGATTAAATGACGTGGTTTTATACGCAATGAGCCGTTCCTGGATCTGTGTTGGTAATAATGTAAATACGGATAAATAACTGTATTAATGAAAGTCAATAATGAGGACAATGACCCTGTGTTTCAGATCTCGATGCCAACATTCCCAGTGGTGGTGAAGATTGGACATGCTCATTCTGGGATGGGGAAGGTAGGAAACAAATAGGCATATTAATGTGAAGCGTTTTAAGGTCCCCATGAAAAATTCCCATTGTGTTCTGTGCTATTTGCACGTGTTGTCAGAAAATGCAGGCGTTTTTCTTACTATGAGTGCACTGTGAGAAAATGCAACATGTTTTTTTTATGTGTTTGCATTGTGAGGATTCACAACACATGTACTGTCAAATTGATGAGGATCTTTTCTTAATTTGCTGGTGTTTTTTGTAATTGCAAATGTTTTCCTAAATTGCAGCTTATTAAACTCTCCCTGCCACCGTACCACATCATAACGTGTTAAAGGGACTTTCCCTTGCAGGTGAAGGTTGACAATCACAGTGACTTCCAGGACATTGCGAGTGTTGTGGCCATCACTCAGACATACACCACCACTGAGCCTTTCATTGATGCCAAATACGACATCAGGGTGCAGAAGATCGGCTTTGATTATAAAGCCTACATGTGAGTGAAGCTGACCGACACAATCACATCTGACTGTTAGTCAACCTGCTGACCACTAGCTTTGGATATTCCGACCCATATATTATAGTAAAATCTATAGTGTTCTTGAATCGTACTATAGCAAAGAACTTCAATTGATCTGTTGTGGTGATTCTACAGTTGCTATGGAAACACTATAGCAATATAAAAAAAGGTAGAAAGCACCCTCTAGTGGATTTATCATCTGAAACGTGCAACTAAACACACCCAGAGCAACATGTTTTATATTCACAAAAATGTAGATAGCGTCCTCTAGTAGATTTATCATCTGAAAGGTACAACAAAATGTTCCCTAAGTAACGTATTTCAGATTTGCAAAAACGTAGACAGTGCCCCCTAGTGTTTTTATCATATGAAACATACAGCAAAACATATGTTAAGTAACGTATTTTATATTTACAAAAATGTAGACAGCGCCCTCTAGTGGATTTGTCATCTGACACGCACAACAAAACGTATGCTGAGTAATGTATTTTAGATTTGCAAAAATGTGCCCTCTTGTGTTTTTGTCATCTGAAACATGCAACAAAGCATACCCTAAGTAACGTAACATACTTTATATTCACAAAAATGTAGAAAGGCCCCCTAGTGCATTTATCATCTGAAAGTGGAACATTCGAAAAAAATGTAGTGGGCAGTGTCCTCTAGTAGATTTATCATGTAAAACGTACAACAAAATGTACTTTAAGTCATGTATTTAATATTCACAAAAACGTAGACAGCGCCCTCTTGTGTTTTTGTTATATGAAACATACAGCCAAACATACGCTAAGTAATGTACTTTATATTTGCCAAAATGTAGACAGCGCCCTCTAGTGGAACAGTCATCTGATACGTACAACAAAACATGTATTAAGTAATCTATTTCAAATATGCAAAAATGTAGAGAGTGCCCTCTAGTGGATTTGTCATCTCAAATGTACAACTAAACATAACCTGAGCAATGTATTTTAGATTTGCAAAAATGTAGACAGCGCTCTTTTGTGTTTTTTGTGATCTGAAACGTGCAATAAAAGGTAGCGTATTTGATATTCACAAAAATGTAGACAGCCCCCTCTTGTGTTTTTGTAATCTGAAACATACAACAGAACGTAGCCAGAGCAATGTATTTTATATTCGCTAAAATGTTGGCAGCACCCCCTAGTGGTTTTATCATCTGAAACATACAGCAAAAGGTACCCTAAGTAATGTATTTAATATTTGCGAAAACGTAAACAGCGCCCTCTAGTGTTTTTGTCATACGAAACATACAGCGAAACATATGTTAAGTAGCATATTTCATATATGCAAAAATATAGAGAGTGCCCTCTAGTGGATTTGTCATATGAAACAAACACCAAAACATGTGCTAAGTAACATTTTATATTTGCAAAAATGTAAACAGCGCCCTCTAGTGGAATATTCATCTGATACGTACAACAAAACATGTATTAAGTAACCTATTTCATATATGCTAAAATGTAGAGAGTGCCCTCTAGTGGATTTGTCATCTCAAATGTACAACTAAACATAACCGGAGCAATGTATTTTAGATTTACAAAAATGTAGACAGCGCCCTCTAGTAGATTTATCATCTAAACGGTACAACAAAATGTTCCCTAAGTAACGTATTTCAGATTTGCAAAAACGTAGACAGTGCCCCTTAGTGTTTTTGTCATATGAAACATACAGCAAAACATATGTTAAGTAACGTATTTTATATTTACAAAAATGTAGAGAGTGCCCTCTAGTGGATTTGTCATCTGACACGCACAACAAAACGTATGCTGAGTAATGTATTTTAGATTTGCAAAAATGTAGACAGCACTCTTTTGTGCTTTTTGTGATCTGAAACGTGCAATAAAACATACGCTAGAGAGCGTATTTGGTATTCACAAAAATGTAGACAGCCCCCTCTTGTGTTTTTGTAATCTGAAACGTACAACAGAACGTAGCCAGAGCAATGTATTTTATATTCGCTAAAAGGTTGGCAGCGCCCTTTAGTGGTTTTATCATCTGAAACATACAGCAAAATGTACCCTAAGTAATGTATTTAATATTTGCGAAAACGTAAACAGCGCCCTCTAGTGTTTTTGTCATATGAAACATACAGCGAAACATATGTTAAGTAGCATATTTCATATATGCAAAAATATAGAGAGTGCCCTCTAGTGGATTTGTCATATGAAACAAACACCAAAACATGTGCTAAGTAACATTTTATATTTGCAAAAATGTAAACAGCGCCCTCTAGTGGAATATTCATCTGATACGTACAACAAAACATGTATTAAGTAACCTATTTCATATATGCTAAAATGTAGAGAGTGCCCTCTAGTGGATTTGTCATCTCAAATGTACAACTAAACATAACCGGAGCAATGTATTTTAGATTTACAAAAATGTAGACAGCGCCCTCTAGTAGGTTTATCAACTGAAATGTGCAATGGCATGCACCTGGAGCAATGTATTTTGAGTTTCTCAAAAATGCAGGCTGAGGCATGTATTTCCAGTAAGCCCGGGCTGTTATTATGCCTGGAGGACCATGTTAAAATGAAATAAATAAAATCTACCGAGTTTAAAACAAAGACTTTTTATAAAGCTCATCATTTGATTGACTGTACCAGACTGATGATAGATGTGCCGATTGTTTACCATGATGCTTGTTTATTGTCTTCATGGTTGTCAACTGCAGATGTCTTTTAAAAATGAATGTACTCCAAAACCAAACTCATGAATGATTGCTGAGGTTGTCAGGCATCGAAAAGAATCATAAACGAATAATATTGTCTTGTGTGCCACGCTAGATCTCTTCTGAAGCCATATAATGGTTTCTGGGGAAGAACTGCTGTGATAATGGTTGTTTAAATCAATGCACAGACTGAATGTGACGTGATAAATGGTCTGAATCCGCAGGAGAACATCCATCTCAGGCAACTGGAAATCAAACACTGGATCTGCCATGCTGGAGCAAGTAGCCATGACTGACAAGTGAGTAAGACAGATGAACACACTGAGCTAGCGCAGGTAGACAGACTTCAGGGACGTGTGTTTTATTGAAACTGATAGCTCTTGGTGCTGAAACACTGCTTAAAGGAGACCTATTATGCCTCTTTTAACAAGCTTTAACATCAGTATGTGCTGTCTCTAGAGTGTGTAGTGAAGTTTCAGCTCAGAACACCACACATGTAATGTTTAACAACTGTCTGGAACTAACCCTTTTTATTGACGTATTGAATATTGAAGTATGGTAATAGTATAGGAGTATTGAAATAAGTGCATGTCTGTGACAGTGTGTGTGTGTCGTTTATTAGCGGGTTGCTTTAGCGTGTGTTTCTCCTGCAGGTATAAGCTGTGGGTGGACACCTGTGCAGATGTGTTCGGAGGACTGGAAATCTGCGCTGTTAAAGCCATACATGGAAAAGATGGGAAGGATTACATCACTGAGGTGAGGGAAATCACATGAAAAAATACTATAGTGATTTACAGTAAATACACTGTTGATTTTGAACCATAGAAAAGTGTATTATGCTGTATTTATTATAGTATTTAATGCTGTGTTACCATAGCAACTATAGAATCACTATGACAGATCAATTACTGTAATTGTTTCCATAGCAACTATAGAATCACTACAACAGATTAATTGCTGTTGTTGTTGTGTTACCTTAGCAACTGTAGGATCACATTGTTTTACCATAGCAACTATAGAATCACTGCAACAGATCAATTACTGTAGTTGTTACCATAGCAACTATAGAATCGCTGACAGATCAATTAATGTAGTTGTTACCATAGCAACTATAGAATTACCACAACAGATCAATTACTTTAGATGTTGTGTTACCATAGCAACTGTAGATCACATTGTTTTACCATATCAACTGTAGAATCACTACAACAGATCAATTGCTGTAGTTGTTACCATAGCAACTATAGAATCACTACGACAGATCAATTACTGTAGTTGTTACCATAGCAACTATAGAATCACTACAACAGATCAATTACTGTAGTTGTTACCATAGCAACTATAGAATCACTACGACAGATCAATTACTGTAGTTGTTACCATAGCAACTACAGAATCACTACAACAGATCAATTACTGTAGTTGTTACTATAGCAACTATTGAATCACCACAACAGATCAGTTAAGCCTGGTTTATACTTCTGCGTCAAGTGATCGCCGTAACCCACGGCGCAAGCCTCACGCGTAGCAGTGCATTTATACTTCTGCGCGCTGTTTCTGTTTCTCTGCAATAACACTTCCGAAACACTAGCTGGCAGTAGGTGTTTATGTTTCTCTGTGTCGAGTTTCTTCGCTGGTTTTTTTGTTTTTCCTGAACACTTCCTTAATGTACAAGTGGTTCAAACTCGCTCATTTTGAGGCGGGAACCGTCGGACGTGGAACAACATTAATTATGAGGTAAACACAAAACAACAGTCTCCATCCGGAGCTCCTTCACGGGACTCCACACTTGTAAACACTCGCTGCATCAGGCTCTCACCTCCACCCACACTTGTCAGCGATACCAAGCCGACCAATCACAGAGCTTGCGCTACGCGTACGCGTTACATTTTTTGAGAGGTGCGCGTCAACCACGCCGACGGCCACAGCGAGGGGCTATGCGTCCACACGTAGGCTGCACCGTAGCATAAGCGTGCGCTTGACGCAGAAGTATAAATCGGCCTTTACTGTAGTTGTTACCATAGCAACTATAGAATCACCACAACAGATCAATTACTGTAGTTGTTACCATAGCAACTATAGAATCACTATGACAGATCAATTACTGTAGTTGTTACTATAGCAACTATTGAATCACCACAACAGATCAGTTACTGTAGTTGTTACCATAGCAACTATAGAATCACCACAACAGATCAATTACTGTAGTTGTTACCATAGCAATTATAGAATCACTATGACAGATCAGTTACTGTAGTTTTTGTGTTACCTTAGCAACCGTAGAATCAAAACAACAGATTAATTCAAATACATTTGCTTTAGTATGGTTCAAAAACACTACAGTATTTGCTTTAAATTACTATAGTATTATCTAATATGCAGTGTTAAACCTCTGCATGAGAGCAGACAGAGAGCCAGACACTGTGCTGACCACAGTCAGAGTATTCTTATCCTAGGAACAGAAGAATGAGAGCATATTTGTGAGGTTTAAAAAAAAACATAAAAACATGGCAAATCTGTTGACAAAGTCTAAGTCTATTTTCTTGTATCTGACAAAAACTCAAGAAAACAAAAGAGCACACTTAAGAACTAAGATACATTAACCCGGAAACCCGGCCTCAAGCAGGTCGCACACCAGAAGCGCCGCTCGGCGACATTTGAGAATTCTAAACATAGGTTTCTCTCAGAGTACACACACCGGCACCGCAAGTCTGCGGCTGTCCGCGGCACCCAGCCTCGACTCAGGACACTGTTCATATTTCTGCAGCACCACAGAGCGGCATCTGATTAATTTCCTTTTAAATAACATGTGAATGTGCGCGTCTGGTGTGCGATACTTTCAACTGTCATGTGCGCGCCGTTTCGCGGCGCATCCGGTTTGTGATGCCCTTTAGTCTCTTAATGACGATATTCAGAGATTTAAACGTTTAATACATTTTTAAAAAAAATAGTTTGACTTATTTTTATTATGGTGTTGGTATTTAGATGCCCCAACATCCCAATCTTAAACCTTAGCAATATATTACATTACAGCCAGATCAACCTGTCACTCACATACAAACATCCAATCAGTGATGGTCAAAATCAAGCCCCACCTACATTTTTCGACACATCAGAGAAGAAACCCCTAGAGCGAGGTCTGCTTTAGGAGAACTTTAAATTTGTCCCTGTTCCTGGCAAATTCTGACTTAAAGTTACTTTTATTCAACCAGCTATTTTTGTCCAGAAATGACACAGACTTGTCCCAAAAGATAACAAAACAATGCACATTGTGGAAGAGGATATTTACCTTTGAATAAAAAGTGACACATCTAAAATAATTCACACCCTTCTCAATAAAAGCCTTTAATGGGTGTTATACCAATCAAACATTTGCTATAATTGCTGACCAGCTTTTTGCATGTCTCCACTGGTATTTTTGCCCATTTATCTTTAGTACTGAGCTCCAACTCTTTCAGGTCTCCAGTTCACCCTGATCTTTAGCTCTTGCCTTGGATTCTAAATTGGGTTTAGGTCAGGACTTTGGCTGGGCCACTGCATAACATACATGTTTTTGTCTGCTAACCATCTCTTCACTATTTTGCTGTGTGTTTTGGGTCGTTGTTATGCTGAAATGTCCACTGGTGTCCAAGGCCAAGATTAAAGGAATCTTTTTAGATTTTCTTTTTATAATAAATACATTAAAATTAAATGTTAAATGGAAGAGTTGAAATCATTTTAAGGTTTCTCACTGAATGCAGTGGACTTTTGTTATGATGTCTGAATTCATTCATTCATTCATTCATTTTCTTTTCGGCTTAGTCCCTTTTATTAATCAGGGGTCTTCACATGAACCGAATGAACCGCCAACTTATCCAGCATATGTTTTACGCAGCGGATGCCCTCAACACTGGGAAACACCCATACAATCTCGCATTCATACACTACGGCCAACTTAGTTAATCAGTTCCCCTATAGCGCATGTGTTTGGACTGTGGGGGAAACCGGAGCACCCGGAGGAAACCCACACCAACACAGGGAGAACATGCAAACTCCACACAGAAACACCAACTGACCCAGCCGAGGCTCAAACCAACAAACTTCTTGCTGTGAGGCGATCATGCTACCCACTGTGCCACCATGATGCCCCTGATGTCTGAATAAGACACAGTGATGTATTTTGAGATTGTTTAGACACAATAATGTGATAATTCTTGAACTCACAAGAGAATAACAAACACAAACATGCCTCAGTCCCAGCTTTCAGTAAATGCAGTGGTTAAAAAAAGACAATGTTTTGAATTTCCATGATGGAAGGATGTGGTCACGATCACCACAATGGCAGAATGGTGAAATCCACTCATTGTCTACAAGAAAAACACACATCACTCTTCCCTTCAGCGTAGCAAATTTATATATATAATATATTTAAATATGGCTTCAGGATCCTGCTGTGATGTCTGTCTGCTCAACAAGCTGCTGTGGAAATGTTGAGCTTCATTATGGGAGATTTGGTAATGGTGGTGTTGCTATGGAAACTGTTTTCTATGTTCGCACACTGAATGAGTGTCAGTTAGAGTGAGAATACACACTGCAGCCTGAAGACATGCGTGAGTGTGCGTGTGTGTTTTGTGCATGGACATTACATCACGTACATATTCATTCATGCATGCACAGAAGAAAAATAGTGCCATTAAAATTAGCTGGTTTAAGTAAAAGCGTATATTTAACATCACTAAACTATCATACAGATGAAGACGAATGTATTCACCCTCCTGGAAAATTTCATTATTTTTCAAATATTTCCCAAGTGTTTTTTAACGGAGCAAGGACATTTTTCTAAGTATCTCCTATAATATTTTGAATCTGGATAAAGTCTTATTTCTTTTAGTTTGGCTGGAATTTAAAATATATATTTAAAACTAATATTAAATCTGATATTGTCAATATTATTACCCCCCTTAGGAACTTTAGATTACCTTATTAACCTAGTTAACTTGAAGCTGAACACTAGTATCTTGAAAAATAACTACAAAAATATTATGCACTGTCATCATGGCCAATACAAAAATGTCATCAGACACACACATACACACACACACTAAACTTAATTTTTTTTTCATATCTACACTCACCGGCCACTTTATTAGGTACACCTTACTAGTACAAGGTTGGACTCCCTTTTGCCTTCAGAACTGCCTTAATCCTTCGTGGCATAGATTCAACAAGGTATTCAATCAGCCTGAACCGCTGATACAAGGCAGGATGGATCCATGCTTTCAGGTTGTTGATGCCAAATTTTGACCAGACCATCCCAATGTGGCAGCAGAAATGGAGGCTCATCAGACCAGGCAACGTTTCTGTAAACCCTAAAGATGGTTGTGCG
>LR812529.1:733842-758842 GCA_903798195.1 Danio kyathit | reverse complement strand
TTATGCCAAATCTGGGCCAGAATTCTTTGCTGCCTGGGCTGTGAAATAGCAGAAAATGTGCTGCAGTTTGTTGTGAGGTTTCTGTAGTGTAATATACAACACCAACACACACAATATAGCACTGCACACTATTACACATGGCAATAAAAGTCACGTTTTGTAACTTTTCAAGGTTAAAAGTTGTTGTGAAGAAAGATCAAGATCCCATAATGCAGTTCAACAGCAGAAATAAACCAGGACAACTGCTAATTCATGAATAGTTTTTTACAGTGTAGCTATTTACTGTCTTTGCTTTCGGATATGTGTTTGTGTGTGAGAGTGTGAGCGTGTTATATTGTTTTTTTAAATATTAATTTTAATGTAGTGTTTGTGGTTTTGCATGAGTGCTGTGTCAGTCCACGTGTTCACATCCTGAATACATGCTGTGTATTCAAGTCTTTATTATTATTATTTTATTACAGTGTTGTGTTTTAGTGTTTCCAGCATGATTCGTAGTAATGTGTTGGAGGTGATTCTTTGGTACAGTTTTGTTTTCCAGCTTGATGAACTGTGATTATACTGTTATGAGGAGGACGGGGGTTTGAAGAGTTCAGGAGAACTGATTGAAGTTACATTCCAACTCAAGCCTTAGTTTTAGGATCAGCTTTAATGAATGTTTCAGATTAGGCTAGATTTAACATGACCTCTCGACTGTCAGCGTATACTGTAACACTTTCAGAGCAATAGAAATCCTACTGTGGTGGAAAAGTGGGTGAATCACTGTAAAACTGTGGCGTGTTAATATATCACAACAAAATCAAAATAAGTAATTATGAAAAACATTATTTTTTGCATTGCAGATTTTGCAGTTTGTTGTTAATAAAATTTTAGAAAACAATTAAATAATTACACAATGAAAAAAAATTATTGTTCACAAAACAAAATTGATTGATTGATTGATTGATTGATTGATTGATTGATTGATTGATTGATTGATTGATTGATTGAGTATTAGAATTTTATTTTATTTTATTTAGATTTTGTTGAGAAATGTCACGTTTCATGACATTCACCCAAATAATAAACTCTTCCCACATGAATAAATGTTATAGTAATTTACAGCAAACATTCGTGTCTTTGAACAATACTATAGTGCATTATACTGCAGTATTCCAACTGTTTGTTAATGAATGTTCCAGCATACTGTGGTATTGACTATATTGAACCCATAAACTGTGATAAATACTGTACTATATTTCATTTTTACAACAGTAAACTGTGGTGTATTATAGTGTAACATATCGCATAGTTGAAGAAAACTACAGTATTGGGACAATTGTTTACATTACTATAGTTGTGTAACCATATCGACTGTAGAATCTCCACAACTAATTAATTACTGTAGTTGTTGTGTTACCATAGCAACTGTAGAATCACCACAACAGATTAATTACTATAATTGTTGTGTTACCATAGCAACTGTAGAATCACCACAACAGATTAATAAGTTACCATAGCAACTGTACAATCACCACAACAGATGAATTACTGTAGTTGTTTTGTTACCATAGCAACTGTAGAATCACCACAACAGATTAATTACTGTAGTTGTTTTGTTACCATAGCAACTGTAGAATCACCACAACAGAATAATTACAGTAGTTGTTGTGTTACCATAGCAACTTTAGAATCACCACAACAGAATAATTACAGCAGTTGTTTTGTTACCATAGCGACAGTACAATCACCACAACAGATTAATTACTGTAGTTGTTTTGTTACCATAGCAACTGTAGAATCACCACAACAGAATAATTACAGTAGTTGTTGTGTTACCATAGCAACTGTAGAATCACCACAACAGATTAATTACTGTAGTTGTTTTGTTACCATAGCAACTGTAGAATCACCACAACAGAATAATTACAGTAGTTGTTGTGTTACCATAGCAACTGTAGAATCACCACAACAGATTAATTACTGTAGTTGTTTTGTTACCATAGCAACTGCAGAATCACCACAACAGATTAGTTATTGTAGTTGTTGTGTTACCATAGCGACTGCAGAATCACCACAACAGATTTTTTTTACAGTAGTTGTTGTTACCATAACAACTGTAGAATCCCCACAACAGATCAATTACTGTAGTTGTTGTGTTGCCATAGCAACTGTAGAATCACCACAAAAGATTAATTACAGTAGATGTTGTGTTACCATAGCAACTGTAGAATCACCACAACAGAATAATTACTGTAGTTGTTGTGTTACCATAGCAACTGTAGAATCACCACAACATAATAATTACTGTAGTTGTTGTGTTACCATGGCAACTGTAGATTCACCATAACAGATTAATTACTGTCTTTGTGTTACCATAGTGACTATAGTCACTATAGTATGGTTCAAAAACACTGCAGTATTTACTATAAATTACTATAGTATTTTTCATGTGGGTTTGCTGATCTTATACAGTGATGACTGTTTAAAAACGGATACGATTTTTCCTCTCTCTCTCTCTCTCTCTAAGCCATCAACTGTGCATCATGGATGCAATGCAATTTTTTAACATCGTGAAGAGGGATATCGAATTTAAGCCATTTAGTGGACTCGCTTTTTTATGCAAAGGTGTTAAATTCTAATATGGAGGTACAGATTTAGCCTTGGCATTTGAAAATGCAATATTAACAGTGAGTTTATAAATACACATGCTTAGTGTTTTGGACACCACTGAATGTGTAAAGAGGGAAGTGTGAGGTGTTATCAGTGTAGTGTCTGTTCTGTATGTTGATGTTTGTAACTGTTTTATCATGCAACATGCAAGATGCTATCTATAACGCGTAAGAGATATCTATGTTCAGAGTTTCAAATGTGTCCTTATATTGCATGGAAACTGTTACCTTAAGATTTGCATGCATAACCAAAGAGTGGATAAAACTTTAATATTTTTGATGTGTGAATCATATAATTATTGAAATCAATGAATGTACTCGTCAAAAATACTTGTGAACAATCAGATGGCTATATGCATATGTGGCCACACATAGTGTGGTCTGAGCAGTTAATTTGGGTCGATTGTGCTATGCTGATGTCACTGCCTCTTTAAATCCAGTACTTGGGTTATACCTGTGATTATTGTCTGATATAGATCTAGTGTTTCCCCCTCATGTCCAAAGTAATAAAGCTCCCATTTTCCAGACTTACTGTTCTGTGTTGCTGAATGATATTGTGGTGAACCTCATTACAAATTGAACACCCTTTACGAAAGACATAAAGTTCTGGTGAGTGTCTTTGTAAACGTTCAAAAGGGCCAAAGCCCAGTTAAAGTGAAAAACAGGAAACACAATCAAACAAGCAAATCCACATACAAAATCTCTCATACAGAAAAAAAACAAACAACTTCCTACAATTTCCCTGCTCCTGCATGTATCGCAATGGTTCTTTATGTTTGGTATAAATGAAGTACACTTACCATTTTGTTTAAAATACACACTATTATATATGTAACAATGCAATGCAAAACATTTAAATCAAGGCCAGGGGCGAAAACAAAATGCAGTCTTTGTTCTAAAGATGGTGCATGCAGCCTCTGGGTCTTGGTTCTTTTGTGTGCATGATCCATTGTTGTGAACCTGCAGCTATTCCTCTCCACATCCACACCTATCAAACTGCTGTAAGCTAACTGTCCTGTCTGTTTCATTCTGCTTGTTTGAAGTCAAATATTATTTTGGTTTGTGGACATGAATATCCTTACCTTGGGCGATAACCTTTGTATGGTTACTTTGGCCAGTCTTGGGGGTGCCTTCCTTTTTTATCGTTAATCATGCAAAGTTTCCGGTGCTGGATTTAAAACCTTCTTGCAAGATTCAGCTTTTGCAAAATGTCATAATATGATGACTCTCTTTTGTACTAAACCTAGGGGGGGCAGTGAAACCCCAAGAACCACAACCTAAGAGTCAAGAACCTGCACCTGAGCCAGTCCCTGCCCAGGAACCTGTGCCCAAAGCAGGCCCAACCCCAACTCTGCCACCCACCACACAGCAGCCCAAACCCCAGGCTCAAGCAGCACCTGAACCCACTCCAGGGAAGCCAACGGATCTGCCCCCTAAACCCCAACCTCCCAAACCTCTTCCCCCAAAGCCTGTGCCTCCAGTTCGGAGAAACTCCAAACCTCAGATCCAACCAAAGCCCCAAACCCCACCTCCCACTAAAGCTCATCCGAAAGCAGACACAGATCAGGATCCTGGTCAGATCAAGCCAGATCCAGCCCCTGTTCAAGAACAATCCCCGGCCAGAGTTCCCATTAAACCCCCGTCACCAGCTAAACCTCAGCTCCAGCCTAAACCAGTGCTCAGAGAGCAGGCCAAACCTGAGGCTCGAGCTCAGCCTGCGGTCCCATCTGAAGCTCCATCAGCCCCTGTTAGAGCCACTCCAGCCCCTGCTCCAGCTCCAGCTCCAGCCCAGCCTCCTGTGGAGGAACAGCCGGCACCTCAACAGAAGTCAACCCATCCTCTCTTGAAGTAAGTCGCTTCACTATTTCTTCAAAAAAAAATATTCGTGCAAAGTTTGTCTATTTCAGGAGGAAATGCTGCTCTCTACTCTAGGGGTGCACAAGCATTCTCCTGGAGATGCATATATACTACTGGATCCCATTTTAAAAGATACCCAAAACTATTCATTTATGCATTTGATACATGCCAGATAACATGATAGTTGAAGAAGCGATGCAACTCAGATCACTTGCATTATATTTTGGAACCAGCTAAATATGGGGTGCAGATATTTGGCACCTAGAGAGATAAGCCTAGAGAGATATGCTCCTGCTCATAAAGGGGAAAATGTGGCCATCAAGCTGTGAATATTTATTAGCCTTGACCACAAGCCTATCCCTGCCTCTATTCCTAAAAATTTCCCTAACCCAGGGATGGGCAATGCCAGAAGAGTTACTCTGTCCTTAATCAAACATGCCTGGAAATTATTTTGATCAATGTCTTCACTATTGTTTGAAAACCTACAAAGGATAGTGGCCCACCAGGAGCGGAGTTCCCCACCCCTACCTTAATCTCAACTTACCCAAAAATGTGGTGATGTGTGAAAGAAGGGTGTAGAAACCCCTACCTACCTAAACTCCCCGTTAAAGTGAAAGCAGGCTTAAAAACTTTGGACGGTTGTCCTACAGATCCTCAAATCTGGTCCATGACATCCTCTTCCCTGCAGAATTCAGCTCAAACCATAAACATAAACTGTCAAACACACCAGAGCATGCTAATCAATGTCTCCAGGATTATTAGAAAATCCCATATAGGTGTGTTTGATGAGGGTTGGAGCTAAACTCTAGGGAAAGATTTGAGAAACCCTGCTCTGTAGGAACTGAGTTTGGGATGCTTGTGCTAATCTTAACATGGCATGTGCCTCATTTCAACTAAGCTGTATGGTTTAGTATAGTACAGCACAGTACCATTCATTATGGGTAATGGTACCCTTACTCAGTAGTATTGTACCCTTATGTGCTTTATGCCAGAAAGTTGCAATTGATGTCACTTGAAAGGAGGGGTGTACACCAGAAAGTAGCAAACACTGCCATTCTTTCATGAAGAAAACCATTCACTTATTGCATTTTTGCATGGTCAAGGTTGTTATTTCAGATGTAGATGTGCAGCAAGCATAGATAAATAGAGAGAGAAAGCTGCACGCCTCATGCTTTTCACATGTTTGTAGAAAAACAGAAGTTAAGACTGTCTGGTTTTTGCATATTCAATTAAAATCAGTCCTGAGATTAGAATAAAAAATGTACGGCGGTGCTTGAATTCATCCATTGAGAACCAATTGGATTGTTGGGCATTGCTTATAAAATGGAGGAAAATTGACAAATGGACGAAAGCAGGGCAGAAACAAGCAACTTACTGATAACCCCGCACTAAGGCCGTACTCACACTATGTACAGTTGCCTTGAACCGGGCCAAAGCACGCTTGTCCCCCCTCCCGTCTCCCCCGACGGCCCGCACTCACATTACATTCGGGCCTGGGCGCGCTTACGTCATCGATGATGCGCTGCTCAGTAAGCGCTCTCGCTCAGCACAGTGGAGATTTCTTTAGTTATATCGTTTAAGTGGTTTGATATGCGGTGACACACAGTCAGATATTTCGCCGAACAGATCAGCCACTTTTGACGCTCATAAACAATCATAAAGTTCTCATGCTGCATGAATTTGGAGGTTTGCTGAAGGCGCAGCTGTCGTGCAGTGAGGGGTTTGCGTCTTTAATAATCTACGACAGTTTGCGTTCATTAAACAGTACGAATGATTAATTAATCCATATGAAACAGTCCCTTAAAAGTCACGTCTCGCTTTCAGTTTCGGGCTTAGGCATGCTTGCACTCACACTGTAAGCGTACCGCGCCTGAGCCCTAGTGAACCGCGCTCAAGGCCCACTTCTTCCAACCGGGCACAGGCCGACAAAGTGAACCGTGCCTGAGCCCGATTCAGAGCACTCACACTTCTCAAACCATCCGGGAAATGGGGCTGGGCACGGTTCGGATAGCATAGTGTGAGCACGCCCTAAATGACTGATAGTCCTGCCCTCAAGGACTGATAGCTCCGCCCTAATCGTCTGATAGCCCTGCCCTAAATGACTGATAGCTCCACCTTAAAGGCAGACCATGTGACCAGAAGTGATGAAAAGTCATTTCAAAGTGAGAGGGAAGGTTTTTGATTAAAGATTATGAGGGCAAATTAAATTTACAAAATAACACAGATACATGTATAAATAAGATTATTTAATTTTGATTTCATGCTGACATTGATGCCCCATTCACACGAGGCTTTAGCTTCAACGCTTGACAGAGGGCGTGTCTGAAGTTGGGGCTGACGCGATCGTCATAGCAGCGTCAGCCAATGAAATTAGTCAGCAATAGGCCACTGTTGGAGCTGGTGTATTTGCATACAGCGATCTGATTTGAAAGTTGAGCATGTCCCAACTTCTGCAGCGAGCAACGCCTTTGAAGCGGCGCCGACAGATCCACAATGCAGTTCGGCAACACCTGACATCACCCATTCAAAGTAAATGGGAAGTGTTGAAGCTGGCGCCCCGTGTGAATGGGGCGTAAGAGTACCAAACTGTTAGGGGCATACCTGCCAACACTCCCGTTTTTCCCAGGAGTCTCCCATATTTCACACCCATCTCCCGTTTGTAATTTCTCCTGGAAAACTCCCGGAACACCCCTGGATAGCTTGACTATTCTCATGGCCCCTTCAGGTCGCTTCTCCTCGAACCACCAATCAAAGCCCCAATCAAATGTTGGCAGGTATGGTTAGGGGTGTTAAACTCAGTTCCCTGAGGGCCACAGCCCTGCACAGTTTAGTTCCAACCCTGCTCTGGCCCGCTTACCTGTAGGTTTCAAACAAGCCTGAAGGACTAGAATTAGTTTGATCAGGTGTGTTTAATTAGGGTTGGAACTAAACTGTGCAGAACTGCGGCCCTCCAGTCTAAAGAAAAGTGCTCTAAAGGCAAGAGCATCTCCATGAGTGAGACTGAGCCCCTGTCTTAATCATCTTATTTTACTAGAAGTAGCTGTCTAAATGAGTGTGTTTTCTGTTTTGTCCACTGTTTTGCAGCAAGTCCCAGTCCTTGACCAATGCCTTTAATGCCTTCGGTGACACCTTCCGTTCCAGCAACGAGGACGAAGCAAAGGCAGAGACTATCCGAAACTTGCGAAAGTCTTTTGCAAGCCTGTTCTCTGACTAATGGCAAAATCCCAGAACCACTGAGGGTGGCCAGGGACTCGTCCGACAGATATGCATCCTGGTCTGAGGTTAACTCCATGTAGCCGTGTACATTCAACCTCTCCTCCCAACTCTGCTGTAATTCTCCGAGTGTTAATTAAGAAGGTTAGAGTGATGTACAGTGATTGTTCTCGCCAGTTGTCTACATTTTTGAGTCACTCTGCCTCAAAACACTGGGATTTATATGAGGAGGGGATGGCACGTAATCGATCAGTTACAGGAAGCTGGTGTACGCTAAAGTCGTCTATAACCCTTCGATGTCGTAGCTGTAATGTGCTAGTGTGTTTTCTTTACTCAGAGGCAAACATTTGTGACTAGTTTCCCTTGTTTATCCCCTGTAGCGTGCGTGTGTGTGGGTGTGTGCGTGTGTATAGCTAGTTGCCGTGTTGTAAGCGTTAGCCAGTAAGACATTAGTTCAACAATACCTCGGGATCTTTATAAACGCACTTTCCTATTCAAGTTTCCTACAATAATCGTTGCTTGGATCGGTCGGTTTCAATGCAGTGGTGGGATTTCAGTGGAACGCCTGGTGTTTTAGGGGCATCCAGCACTTATCAACCCGTCCAGATATTCATGAGTGCCATGTTTATAGTATCTCTGCATATTGTATCGTACTGTACGTTAAACATCTCAGGAGTTTGATTTGAGTGTATGTTTATTCCGGCGTCACTCTGTTCATGTTGTGTTTTCTTTGTGCGCAGTGATATTGCTTTGCATGACCCGGTGATAATTGTTTTCTCTGTACAAGTGTCAATAAACATGTGGCGCATCATTCCACTGACATTACGGCGTGCTCTGAGCTTCGTTCGCAGTCATTACATGTACATTCAGCTGAAGCATCGAGTGGTCACATGTATTGTTATGCATGTACATGTAATCTTTTTTGGCAGTATTTGTTTGTTTATTTTTATTTTTGGAACCAGAGAAACCATAAGTGCAAGACTTAATGCCCTGGCCACTTTATTTTTAAAAGATAAAACTGTAAAAGCAGCCATTTCTGTTTATAGAGTTTAGAGCAGTAGTCTCAAACTCAATTCCCGGAGGGCTGCAACTCTGCATATTCAGCTCCAACCACCTCCAACTCACACCTGCTTTAAGCTGCGGTCACACTGGACTTTACTCCCCATAGACTTCCATTAATAGGCACGCGAATGCATCAAACCGGAAATGCAAGCTTGTGCGACAAGTTTCGCAGTTCCCTGCATTGCAAAGTTCAAGCTTGGTGAACTCTGACCTGCGAAATCACATCACTTGACTGCTTGAGACCAATCGAGGATCAAAACATGACCTCTCTGAACAGAAATTTAAAACATGGAGCAATCGCTCGCTTTTTTAATGTTTAATCATCTTGTTTAATCCCGCCCCTTTTCGCAGCGCCGTACGACAGAATTTCGCACGCACAAACTCTAGTGCACAGGTGTCAAACTCAATTCCTGGAGGGCCACAGCTCTGCACAGTTTAGTTCCAACCCTAAATAAACACACCTGATCTCCTTAACTGAGTCTTTCAGGCTTGTTTGAAACCTACAGATGGGTGTGTTGAAGCAGGGTTGGAACAAAACCGTACATGGCTGCGGCCCTTTAGGAACTGAGTTTGACACCCCTGCTCTAGTGTGACCGCAGCATAATAGTGTCAAGTAGTCTTACACACCTTGATTAGTTGGATCAGCTGTGTTTGATTAGGGTTGAAGCAAAACTGCAGAGCTGCGGCTCTCTGAGAATTGAGTTTGAGGCCGATGGTTTAGAGCAGAGGTGTCTAAACTCAGTTTCTGGAGGGCCGCAGCCCCGCATAGTTTAGTTCCAACCCTGCTCTAATACTTCAATACACTCACCTGCAGATTTTAAACAAGCCCTGAAGGACTTAATTAGTTTGATCAAGTCTGTTTAATTAGAATTGGAGTAAAACAGGAGTTTGAGACCTATGGTTTAGAGCAGAGATGCCCAAACTAGGGGCCAAAGTTGGCCCTTGGTAACCTTTAATGGCCCGTTTCCACTTAGTGGTACGGTTCGGTTCAGTTCACTTTTATGGCTGTTTCCACTGTCAAAAGATACCTAAAAGTGAACCGTACCGTACCACTTTTTTGTATACCCTTTGCAAAGGGTACCTAGCCCGGCAAAAGGATACAGAGGTTTACAGAGATACGTCACTCGCTCGAGGACTAGCTAGAATAAAAACAAAACAACCGCCGTGTTTTAAATACACAGCCGAGACATTACACCGTAATAATATATACATATAATAACGAGCGGTTGCACAGTGACGCAGTGGGCACCACGATCGCCTCACAGCAAGAAGGTCACTGGTTTGAGCCTCGACTGGGTCAGTTGGCGTTTCTGTGTGGAGTTTGCATGTCCCCCCCGTGTTGGCGTGGGTTTCCTCCAGTTTCCCCCACAGTTCAAAGACATGCGGTACAGGTGAATTGGGTAAGCTAAATTGTCCGTAGTGTAAGAGTGTGTGTGAATGAGAGTGTATGGATGTTTCCCAGTGATGGGTTGCAGCTGGAAGGGCATCCGCTGCGTAAAACATACGCTGGATAAGTTGGCGGTTCATTCCGCTGTGGCAACCCCAGATTAATAAAGGGATTAAGCCGAAAAGGAAATGAATGAATGAATAATAACGAGCCATGGTCGACCCGAGCTCAAACAAACCTTGCCGCCGTCTTGATGAACAGCCAAGAAGAAGAGCAGAATCTACCCTGTGCCCTGTAGGTTTTTACAAGACTAAAGTGCGACTAAAGCGCTTTCTCGCTTGCATGCGCGTCTATATTTAAAATAGCAAACTTCTTGAGCTGATGATAATAATGTGCGCATGATTATTGAAGTGCTTCTGACGTCCGATCCTGTCAGAAACAAACAAACGCGAGACTGACGCATGAACAAACAAAGGAGAAGCTGGGAAAAAAAACAAAGGAGCAAATGATTCTTTCAGCAAACATGAACACACAGCCATGTGCAATTATTATCATCACCTTCTGGACTATTATGAACTGGAGATGACGGAATTATTTTCCAACAGAGATTACATGAGCTGATGAAGAATAAAGACACAGATGAGAGGTTTGCTCTGACTGTGGGCTATATTTCATGTTGTTTTTGAACTCAAATAAGGACTAAAGGTCTATTTATTTGATATAATTGCAGATGTTACAGTATTTCGCATCATTGATCTGCATTTATAATCAAATCATGCTCATACACCCTCAGAAATAAAGATACGAGAGCTGTCACTGGGGCAGTACCTTTTCAAAAGGTACATATTTGTACTTAAAAAGTGCTTTGTGGTACTTCAAAGGTACATATCAGTACCCAAATGCACCTACAATGTACCTTTGAGGTACCAATATGGACTCTTCAGGTACAAATATGTACCTTTTGAAAAGGTACTGCCCCAGTGACAGCTCTCGTACCTTTATTTCTGAGGGTGTATGAACATGATTTGATTATAAATGCGGATCAATAATGCGAAATACTGTAACATCTGCAATTATATTAAATAAATAGACCTTTAGTAATGAACATTTATACAGTGTTTTTGTGTATAAAGCATCTGTTTTGTAAGAAGTGCTTCTCATATGATATGTGAGCGACCCGTACAGCTTTACTGTAGACATTTCCTTGAGCGAGAAGGACGTTGACTGAAACTTTCTGTCGTCCACACCCACCAAAAGGCTTGGTACCATTGGTACCCTTTTAGCAGTGGAAACGCAAGCCTGATTAAGGTGACCCGTACCGTACCGTACTGTACCACTCAGTGGAAATGGGCCATTATTTGCCCCTCATCCAGTCTTAGAAGAGATTTTTTGGTAGTTTGTTTTATTGTTGAGCTACAAAACAGCAAACTGAAATTAAATGTTTCAACTAAATGTTGTGAATGAATCAGATTTAAAAGAAATACACTCACTGATGGATAGAACACAATGCAGAAGACATCAGCAGAGGCAGGTGCAGCTTTACTAGGGTATTTAGCATTGATCTCCATTGTGTTAGAAAAGGAATAATGTTTTTATTCTAATAAGTTCATTAAAAAATGTCAAACAAAATCTATTCCATTAGTTAATATGCTTTAATCTATGTATAATAATATGAAATAAATAAAAAATTACCCACAGCAACTTTAATGTAATAAGCGCTCAAAAAATTATGCTGCTTGCTCAACCTACTCATGCAAAATGAGCTTAACACAGTTCTTGAGATTTATTTGGGACAACTTAATTGTTTTATGTTTAATCCACTTAAAACTTAATCGATTTGGTTTGGGATAACCTGAATAAATTGTGTGGAACCCTGCAGTTTTTTACAGTGTAGTTTGGTATATTTACCTTCGGCCCATGGCCCTAAATCAAGTTTGGTTTTTGGCCCTACATAAGAAAAAGTTTGTGCACCCCTGGTTTAGAGAATATGAATGGCCAGCAGATGGCAGTAGAGGACTAATGATTTTTTAAAGACATAGATCACCCCAAAATGAAAAGTGTCACCATTTACTCGCCTTTCACTTGTTCAGTTTGGTGAGTTTCTTTCTTCTGTGGAACACATGAAAACTATACAGTACATATTTGCACAATGCATGTTGTTAGGACCCATTTATTTACATTTGTTTTGGGGTTTTTTCCCCTCAACACATTGTGTGTTCTACAGAAGAGAATAAAACCAATAAAGCAAAAGAGTAAAGTGTTTGAGTGAATGATAAGGCATTGGGTGAACTATCCTTTAATTGTGAGACTGTCATAATATCATTCAGCAAAATTAGGCATTTCCATTTAAGACTCAAGAGCTACACAGACTTGATGATGTAAATCCACAATATAACAAAAATAGAAATGTCTGCCAAACTTCAATATTCATTCAAGTATTTAATTAGATTTTAATGAAAGGGTTAGTATCAGTTTGCACATATTCTCCACAGTGAAACTGACACAACCTGATGATTTACTCTATTAAAACAGTTGCATTATTCCTCTTTATGCTTTTGTCCAGTCATATGACTGATGAGTTCAGAGACTGTCATTACGTCAAACACGTCTGCCCTTTTCCACATATTTATAACACGGTATTTGAACTTGATCATGTGATACGATGATTATACTCCAATGTACTGCTGTGTCATTGCTTTTACAGAAAGGTTATGTGACTGATTTAGAGCGAAAGTTAGAGAAATATCTTAATAGTCCACTAAAGAGACTTAAATATTATTCATTAATTTATTTCTGCTACTTTTAGATCTCTTAAGTCATCGTGCAGTCCTTATGCACTGCCACAATTACATAAAACGAAACATGCATTAGGAATTTTTAATATTTATTAATTAGTTTTACAGACATGTGTCAGTAAAATATGGTATTTGGCCAAATGCCTAAATTCAGATTTGGTGCTTGAAGCATTTATCGCTGAGTCGACAACAGGTGGAGTAGATCGCTAGTGGAGTTATGTAAACTTAATTTGGCGTCGTTTTCTGCGGCTCTTCCGCATTGCTCCATGTGTTCCAAAGGTGCTCCTGATGGGAGGAGGAAAGATGGCTGTGTCTCAAAACATACACAGCTCACTAACTAGACAGTATTCGGAATTTAAGCACATTTTTAAAAAGTAAACAAAACTATTTTGGGAATATCTAGTCATCATAGTCATATCTAGAAGGAATAACTTCATGGTTAGAATCATATTTAAAATCCTGAATAATAATAATAATAATAATAATAATAATAATAATAAGATAATATTAATAAAAAATATAATAATAATAATTTAGACACTTAATTTTTTGTAGAATACATTCATTCATTCATTCATTTTCTTGTCGGCTTTGTCCCTTGCGGGGTCGCCACAGCGGAATGAACTGCCAACTCATCCAGCACGATTTTACGCAGCGGATGCCCTTCCAGCCGCAACCCATCTCTGGGAATTTTTTTTAGAATATTTATAGTTAATTTTAAATGTCCAATAAAATGATTTTGAAAATCACACAATATTTATATATTTATTTTTTTAGATTTTGTTTTATACACTAATCTATATTTCAATTCAATTAAACTCTAGTTTATTTGTATAGCGCTTTTAAAATGTGCACTTTATTGCATTACAATCAAAATCAGAAAAGTTAAGGTTATTAGTCACCATAACTTTATTAGTTACTATTAACATGAACTAATTATCTAACTATTCCCAGAGATGGGTTGCGGCTGGAAGGGCATCCGCTGCGTAAAATCGTGCTGGATAAGTTGGTGGTTCATTCCACTGTGGCGACCCCGCAAGGGACAAAGCCGACAAGAAAATGAATGAATGAATAATTATCAAACTAGTAACAAATAACTTTTAACACTTAAAGTTATTAGCTTATAGAATAGTGCACATTTTAAAAATGAAATTATATTTTACAATAGTATAGGCCATAAAATTATATATATATATATATATATATATATATATATATATATATATATATATATATATATATATATATATATATATATATATATATACACACACACACACACAATTAGAGTGTTTAAAAAGCGCGTGCGCGACATTATTAGCAAGAAACACACCGCATTGATGTGCTGTCTATGTAGTCAGCTCGCGAGGTGTTGAGACAGAGCCAATATTTGTACTTGCCCCGTGCATATGTGCGCTTTATAGAGCTCAAACACTGCTGGCTGGATCTACAACACACACCGATCAAACCTGTAGCGCGCGCACAAATACACACACACAAACAGGCTCGCGTGCACATCAGGATAAAACACACACACATACACACACCAGAAAACTTTTGCAACTCTCAGACAAGACGACAGACAGACAGGAGGAGGAGGAGGAGGAGGAGAAGATCTCTTTGAACACCTTCAGCAGACCCGACAGGTCAGTGTCTCCAACTGACACACACACACACACACGACAGGTGAACACACACACGCACATCTACAGTAGTGCACTCATGCTGCACAGGCGCTTCAGTGTTCAGAAAGCTTCATTCACCGCTGGTAAGTGTCAGAGAGGAGCTGATCTCTAACAGGAATATCAGGGAAAACACACACACTTTTGGGTTTATTTCTGAAGATCCGTGAATGAACTTCTCAGCAGGTGAGAGACGTTTTTAAAGTTTCACTCCTAGAAGAAAGTGTGGTGATCTGTATGACTGAGAAACACCTACATTGTCTGTAAAATCATCAGATCATCAGCATTTCCAGATTTGATGTGTCTGGCTGATATTAGTCGGGTTTATTTAGTGGAAAACATTGACTGTTATGGGGAACAATTTACAGTAAATAAATATTGATTATGGCAGAGGCCTCAGAGAGAGGATCTGGACATTTTGTACACACTTAAACCTCATTTTTAATTATAATAACTTTACATAGTTCAACTAAAATAAAATAGTGATTACTTTGGTTTTGTTGATTGCTAAAGTGTGAATTTGAGGATAAATTACTTCAGAAATCATCACAAATATAATTAAAACAGCAGAGGACTTTAACAAAGTAAGCAAAGTTAGTTTTGATTAAAGAGCTTTCGGTGTTTATGATGCTTTTTAAAATAATTGTTTATATTTGTTTTAAATAAATGTGTTTTTATATGCTTAAACATTTTCTGTACGCTTAACTTTAATGTAATACCACATAAAGACTGTCAAACACAGCACAAACATACATTTAATTTTGCTTGTATAAATTTAGATGGTTTTAAATTATGTTCGTGTATATTTTTGATTTAAATTAGCACAAAACTAGTCCTATTAAATCTCAAAAATCATTTAAAATCATCTAAATTTATTATATTATTCTAAACAAATCTAAATGTATGTTTGTGCCGCGTTTGACAGTCTTTATGTGGCATTGCGAAGTGTACTCTCTACAAAATACTCTTAAGTAACATTGGTAGTCTAAAATCCACACAGTTTCATTACTATCTTCTAGAGTTACGTGCATATAAATATGTGAAACCTTGAAATGAAAGTGTTGTTTGTGTGTTGTGCCGTGAGGTTTTGTTTCTTTGTGAGTTTGCTTTCGAACAAAAAGTTGTCAGAAAAATCTAGAAACTCATAATGAACTCAAAAATCACAGCTCAGTGTGTTATAAATCTCAAAATGATAATTATATGAATTACCTACACTGTAAAAAAATGATTGCTGAATTTCTCATCCTCCATCAATCAAACTGACTAAAAATATGAAGGTAAACTTTTGTAAAACTTTTTTTAAAAATTAGCTGAAACCTGATTAACTTATTAAAATAAGTTAAATCAGCATAAAAATATTTGTTGTCTCGACTTTTTGTCATTAAATGTTTTACAGTTTACGTTATGAATGTTTCATTGTTCTGAAAATCACGATTTAACACATGCAAATAACAAAAACTGCCATGATGAGCTCAAATATCACAGCTCAGTATATAATAAATCTCAACATGAGAATATGAATTACGTACACTATAAAAAATTCTGGATGAAGGAGGATTTTGAGTTGAATCAAATGAACTTTTCTAGTCGTCTCAACTTGGATCAATCAAACTGACTAAAACTATGAAGTTAAACTTCGCATAACTCTAAAACAGTTGAAACCTGTTTAACTTATTAAAATAAGGATAATCAACATAACAATATTTGTTGTTTTGACTTTTTTGTCATTAAATATTTTACAGTTTATGTTATGAATGTTTCATTGTTTTAAAAATCACCATTTGACACATGCAAATAGCATAGAAACTGCCATAATGAGCTCACAAATCATAGCTCAGTATGTAATAAATCTCAACATGATAATAATATAATAAAAAATATAACCTACACTGTAAAAAATGATATGACCTGACAGCATATGTTTTTAGGTCATTGCAACTTATAAGGCTGAGTTAGTCATGCTCAAACTTAATTTTGTAAGTTACGCAGGCTGTTTAACATAATGTACGTTCAATTGACTCATAAGGTTAATTTGATTCAGCTTAAAATTTTAAGGCAACCAGGATTTTTTACAGTGTACTGTAAAAAAAGATCCTCAGTTTTTGAGTTGAATCAAATGAACTTTTCTAGTCATCTCAACTTAGATCAGTGAAACTGACTAAAAATATGAAGAAATAAAAATGTAGTTAAAACCTGATTAACTTATTAAAATAAGTTAAATCAACATATATTTGTTTTCTTGACATTTTATTATTAATTATGTTACAAATGTTGCATTGTGCTGGAGATGGAAATAAAGTGCATGCAAATTACATTTGGTTATTATTCTAACTTAAAATCTGATGGTTAGATCTTTATTTTATTATAAGATTGCACAATGCTAACTCGTTTGTGATTTGTCAGATGTACGGTGTGCAGTTTGAGCATGTTATAACACAAAGGCTGACATCTGTTGGCATGAGATGTAACACATGAACTACAGTAGCGTGTCCATTAAAACGGAAAAAAACTCTGCAATCTTTGCCAATGCAAGCAGAGATTAATTGCAGAACTAAAGTCAGATTCTTGTGACTTTCTCAAATATACGCACTCAGTCTGGCCTGCTGTTATTTAAGGAAATCAAAGGACCTTTTGACATTTGTGACGCATTACACAAATTGCGAAATTAATACGAAAGAGAGGTCAGTCGATGTCTAATTCTGCTTTACCAGTAACTCTGAGCTCATTCAGACGCCCGCTGCTTCTGCATCACAGTAGAATAAGAAAAAAACTGAAACTGAAATTGGAAATCGAAGCTTTTTATTTTAAATTCTGGCCGTGATGTTCACATGTTTGATTTATTTTTGTGGTTGTTACGTTTGTTTGTGCATGTTTATGCTGAAGTTTAAGCAAATTTAACCCTTTATAGTGCATTGAAATGCTCATCGGGATGATTGAGTGTAGAAAAGGATGAAGGATGACTTAAGGAAATTATTTAATTTCATTTATTTAAATAGTCATCATATATGGTTCCTCTCCTGATAAAAGGTCAATGTCACTGAAACAACCTGTTCATTTTATTTTATATGATGCTATTTTATTTTATTCATTCATTCATTCATTTTCTTGTCGGCTTTGTCCCTTGCGGGGTCGCCACAGCGGAATGAACCGCCAACTTATCCAGCACGATTTTACGCAGCGGATGCCCTTCCAGCCGCAACCCATCTCTGGGAACTTCCACACACACATTCACACTCATACACTATGGACAATTTAGCTTACCCAATTCACCTGTACTGCATGTCTTTGGACTGTGGGGGAAACCGGAGCACCCGGAGGAAACCCACGCAAACCCAGGGAGAACATGCAAACTCCACACAGAAACGCCAACTGACCCAGCCCAGCCGAGGTTCGAACCTGCGACCCAGCGACGTTCTTGCTGTGAGGCAACAGCACTACCCACTGCGCCACTGGGTTGCCCTATTTTATTTTATCTTATTTTTAATTCAATTAAATTGATTTCATCTTTATTTCTCTAGCGCTTTCACAATGTAGATTGTGTCAAAGCAGCTTAACATAGAAGTTCTAGTAGAAAAACTGAAACTGAAAATGGAAATTGAAGCTTTTTTTTTGAGATCTGGCCGTGATGTTCACATGTTTGACTTATTTTTGTGGTTGTTACGTTTGTTTGTGCATGTTTATGTTGAAGTTTAAGCAAATTTAACCCTTTGTAGTGCATTGAAATGCTCATCGGGATGATTGAGTGTAGAAAAGGATGAAGGATGACTTAAGGAAATTTTAAAAATGACATTTTAATTCATTTAAATGGAAGTCATCATATATGGTTCATCTAATAAAGTTAATATCACTATGTTATTTTATCATTTTTTTATTACAATTAATTTCATCTTTATTTCTCTAGCGCTTTTACAATGTAGATTGTGTCAAAGCAGCTTAACATAGAAGTAAATTGAAACTGTGTCAGTCCAGGTTTCAGAGCTGATGAGCTAATTGTTCTATAATTGCGAATTGAAGAGTTCATTGTTTTAGTGCTGGGCGAAAATGAATATTTGTTTTGACATAATGTAAGTGTGTGTGCTGTGTATATGTATGTAAACACACACAGACATGCATATATTTGAGAAAATATTTATTTATATTTAGTTATGAAATATGGGCGTCACGGTGGCGCAGTGGGTAGCACGATCATCTCACAGCAAGAAGGCCGCTGGTTCGAGTCCCGGCTGGGTCAGTTGGTGTTTCTGTGTGGAGTTTGCATGCTCTCCCCTTGTTGGCGTGGGTTTCCTCCGGGTGCTTCGGTTTTTCCACAGTCCAAACACATGCGCTATAGGGGAATTGGTGAACTAAATTGGCCGTAGTGTGAACGAGTGTGTATGGGTGTTTCCCAGTGTTTGGTTGTGGCTTGAAGGGCATCCACTGTGTAAAACATATGCTGGAATAGTCGGTTCATTCCACTGTGGCGACTTCTGATTAATAAAGAGACTAAGTCATAAAGAAAATGAATGAATGAGTTATAAAATATATGTGTTTATGATTTTATATATATTTAAATATGCATATTTAAATATGTATGTAACAAAATAGTTTTTTTATAGTTTTGTTTCTATCACAAAGACATAATTAATTTATATATATAATACACACATATGTCAAAACCATCTTTGGATGCATTTAATCGCACTAGTTATTTTATTTTTAATAGTTAAATCGTGTAGAAATAGTTAATTATAGCATGTTTTGTTTTAGTTGTTGTTGTTTGTTACTACAGTCCAAAAGTCTAAAACTAAACTAAACACAAATATTAATAGATGTCAACTATATTGTGTTGCTTAATAACTTTAGGCAAGGCAAAGCGAGTTTGTTTATATAGCACATTACATACACCATGATAATTCAAAATGCTTAACATAAACTAGAATAAAGAAACAAAACAAAATTATTAAAAGTGATTAAAACAGATTCAAATGTGTTAAAACAGGTTATAAAGTAATGAAAAAGAAAAGAAAGACACTATAGTATGATCTGTGGGCTGTAGCACAGTGCTCATTCAGTAAAGGCACAGCTAAACAGATGTGTGTTCAGTCTTGATGTGAATGTGCCTAATGTTGGAGCACATCTGATCATTTCTGGAGGCTGATTCCAGCAGCAGGGGGCGCTGTTAGTAGCTGAAGGCCGATTCACCCTGCTTTGACTGAACTCTTGGAGTTTGTAGTTTATATGATCCTAAAGATCTGAGTGATCTGTTAGGTTTGTATTCAGTGAGCATATCTGTAATGTATTGAGCTCCTAGGCCAGTGATTTAATGACAGGTAATAATACTTTAAAGTCAATTCTGAGTGTAACTGGGAGCCAGTGTAAAGACCTGAGGACAGGTGTGATGTGCTCTTTAATGTAGGACTCTCTGACCCTCAGTTTAGAGATCAGAGTATGCTGTGCTGTAATGGAAACATCAGAAATCTCAAGCTATGGTTAACATGCACATGAACTCAATCATTTTTGGTGATGCGATATATATCGTCCATACATAAAACCAAATCTAGCAATTCTTGTGCTCTATGTCTATTGCAGGTGTCAGTGTCAGTATGGTTAAAAACACTACAGCATTTACTAAATTACTATTGTTTATTTTCATGTGGGTGTCTGACAGCTGAAAATAGATCTGGTAGCAGATATCACAGAGTTACTCTTTACCTTGTTAACATGTATTATTATTTATTTAGTACAGGGGTGTCCAAACTCGGTCCTGTAGGGCCGCTGTCCTGCATAGTTTATCTCTAACTTGCTTCAACACACCTGCCAGGAAGTTTCTGGTATATCTAGTAAGACCTTAATTAGCTGGTTCAGGTGTGTTTGATTAGGGTTGGAGCTAAACTCTCCAGGACTGAGTTTGGACACCCCTGATTTAGTACAGGGGTGCTCAATCCTGTTCCTGGAGATCTACCTTCCTGCATAGTTCAGCTCCAACCCTGATCAAACACACCTGAACCAATTATTTAGGACCTGAACAGCACTTGATAATTACAGGCAGGTGTGTTTGATATGGGTTGCAACAGAAATGTTCTGGAAGGTAGATCTCCAGGAACAGGATTGAGCACCCCTGATTTAGTATATGTGTGTTTCACGTTCTGACTCCAACGCCTGGTTATGAAACTGTTAAAATGACCATAATTAAATGAAATATTCTTAAGAATAAGATATGATGTGTTCTTTGGAACTTACATTATGATGATATTATAATGTCAAAGTGGTCTTAAATGACAATAATTTTGTCCATCACAATACATTTAGTTGCTGTATACAATGTAAAAAAATGTATGGGCTATTTAATTAAAGACATTGTGGTAACACTATTGCACGTATTATTTTTAAATAGTTTTCAAGACTCATGTGAAAATTACTAGGTTTTTTTTTTGAGTGATAGATGATGATTTTAATATTATTAGTGGAATATGCATTTATAATTTAAAGGTGCAGTATGTAAGTTTGACACCCAGTGGTTGAACTAGGTATTGCACTCCTGGATCATAATAAAAGTACGCTGGGATGCCAGATTGTGTACAGGAGCGAGTGATTTAAACTGTGTTCTAAATAAAAGCAACGACACGCGATAGAGGGAATATTTTCCATATTAAAAGGAGTTTTTATCCTAACCAACACCTCGAATTGATATATTAGAAATGGCTTCTATTTCTCACAGCTGAACAACAGAAACCTATGACAGCTAGATCACCTCAGGTAAGCCTTGTGTGCTTTATTCTGTGCTAAATGCTAACAATATGAGTTTGAATGCATTTTACATGGCATTTGTTGCCATATACTGAAAGCAGAAAGTTCACCTCAGATCTTGAAAATACAATAAACCGTCTGAAATTGAACTTTAGAACTAAACACATATGAGTGATTCAGCATCTACATTGATGTTAAAGTGGGTTAACATGTATTAAATAGATTCTAAACCTTACCGTTTCGTGAGCGAGTGCATATTCTGTGCTTCTGAAAGGCTGTATTTACATTTCTGCCGTGTCTCGTCTGGTGCAAACAGCCAAATAGCTGGTCACTGCCTCTCTCGTCACAGCGTGTTGTTAGGACACGCGGTTACAATGTAACCTGCTCACCTAATGTTTACGTTCGTAATATTTATGTAATTTGCTAATTAATAACCTCATGTGGAACTGCATCTGTCTCCCATACTGTTCTTTTTGGTCACGGACGCATGCTTTCAGAGTCTTTCTAAATGAATGAATGAAATACGCTGTTTTCCAACAAGGCAACCCAGGGTGCTGACATATAATTGGCTAAACTGGCATCGTGCATATGAAATTTATCTAAACAAAGGCAGCGTTCCGGCACGGAAAACCCATTTTCAAAGCAGAATATCTGACTTCAGCATTGTTTTTCAGTTAAACAAGTATGTTCACTTGGGATGTTTCTTAAATATCTGCACACATATTATGGTATTTTTATGCTTTAGAAGTGTCAAAAACTTACATACAGCACCTTTAAGCAAATCAACCACCATTTACTCATGTTTATTAATGAAAATTACTCATTTATAAAATGTAAAATATATTATTTATAATGAAATACACACACAATGCAGTTTTGCCAAATATCATTTTATTACATGTTCCACTGATAATCTATTTAAAATTTACAGCAATGTTAAAAAGGTTCTTTATCCATGTTATGGAAGAAAATGTTCTGTCAACTTTCTTTTCAATTCATCTTTATTTGTATAGCGCTTATACAATGTAGATTGTGCCAAAGCAGCTTCACATGGAAGATTATAGTGAATGTAAACAGAGTCAGTTCAGTTTTCAGAGATTAAGTTCAGTTCAGTTTAGCTCAGTTCAGTGTGGGTTAATAATCACTACTGAGAGTCCAAACACTGAAGAGCAAATCCATCGATGCGCAGCTCTACAGATCCCGAACCATGCAAGCCAGTGGCGACAGCGGCGAGGAAAAAACTTCACCAATTGGCGAAAGCGAAGATTTAAAAAACCTCGAGAGAAACCAGGCTCAGTTGGGCACGACCATTTCCCCTATGGCCAAACGTCTTGTGCAGAGCTGCAGTCTAGGCGCAGGAAGCTGGACCTCAGCGAAGACTCGTCTGTCCTTGGAGCATCACAGGAGTCAGTCATGCTCTCACTCCATGAAGACCACCACAGCAGCTGCTCAGGATACGGCCTGGTCCAGAAAACCTTGGCATCATCTCGTCGCTGGTCTCGGATCGCATCAGTGGCACTGCGTAGTCTGAGGGCCTCGAGATGAGTCCCCCCAGGTGGAAATACAGAATAAGGAGAATAATTAGCGTAGCTGCTGTTCATAGTGTATATAAACGAGAAGCAAAATCATGTGTGGGGCACATTATGCGTCATACCGCTATGTACTGCACTGAGTGTGTGCTTTGCTAAAAAGATAGGTCTTTAATCTAGTGTTGAAGAGCGAGAGTGTGTCTGAGCCTCGGACATTATCAGGAAGGCTATTCCAGAGTTTAGGGGCCATAAATGAGAAGGCTCTGCCTCCTTTACTCGACGTTGATATTCTAAGTACTACCAGAAGCCCTGAGTTTTGAGATCGTAGAGCGGGTTGGGTTATAGCGAGACAGGAGGTTGGTTAGATAAACAGGAGCTCGATTATTTAAAGCTTTATAGGTAAGGAGTAATATTTTAAATTCAATACAAAACTTAACAGGCAGCCAGTGTAAGGAGGATAACATTGGGGTGATATGATCATATTTTCTAGATCTGGTAAGAACTCTTTTGTAGGAATAGTCACATTTTAGACAAAATCTGACTGAATTTGTGTATTGCAGAACATATAAAACCAGTATAAAAGCTGCATCTCAAAATATTAGCGACACAATCAATCAATGCTTTTTTTCAAAGGTTTTAGTGAATTTGTGTCAGAAACTTAATATAAGTTTGTTTTTTGGGTGATTTTAATTTGGGGGATATTTGTATAAATACAGTTCAGCAATTCTAGGTTTTCCAAGCCAGCCATGACTCGCTCATCCTCCAAGACAATGCATGAGACCTCATGGTTGGTCATCCCTCTGACAGACAGCAATTCTCTGTGCATCCCTATATACATCGTATGGCTCCTGAACAAGCTTGAACAGCATGTGTCTTTCCTGAAAGAGCTTATTTAAGACCATTTCAACAGTTCACACTTAGCTGATGATTGATTATGAAGCTTGTTTGGCATGCTGTCCCAGGAGAGAGCCCTGAGCTCATAAGATCCTCGAGCCCGGGGCTCCCTCCCGTTTGCAAGGCGAGAGGAGAGTTTGAGCTCAGGTAGATCTGGAGAACTCCCCTGCTGTAGTAGCTAATGAACAGATAGTGATTGCTCTTAAGAGATAACTACTTACTAGGAGCATGTCTATGGTGTGGATTTAGATTAGTCAATTAACTTAAGTTGCATGTTTTTGGATGGTGGGAGGAAACCGGGGAACCCCACATGAGCACGGGGAGAACGTGTAAACTCTGAAATGTCGACTGACTTGGTAAGGACTAGAACCAGTGACGTTCTTGCTGTGAGGCAACAGTGTTAACCACTAGGCCACTGTGCCACCCATCTAGGAAAGGAGGAGGAGTAGGGGTGGAAGGGGGGATTCTTCAAAATGAAGATGGCTGTGATATGGAACTGAGGGTGTTTATAGTGGCTTAGGAATCGTCTGATTGGTGGATCATGAATTGAATAATGCGGGACCGGCTGTGGTCAATCATAAGCACAAGATCCTCTCCAAATTTGTTTATAAATAAACTTCACAAAAATGATAAACTGTTCATGCTTACCTCTGAACATGCTCACTGTTGATCTGGTCCTACAAAATGTCGTCTGATCACTGCCGTGGCTGACATTCAAATGCAAACATCTCAATCAAATCTGCATAACTGAGTGAATGTTCTTCAAGTAAAGGTGAAGCCTCTTTCCTCAATGTTAGTAGCCTAATTGGTTTCTCAAATTAAGCCTATTAATTGCACTGGTTTGCTTAAAAAATAAATGAAATGTATCTCTTGATTTTATTAGCAAAATCTTCCCAATATTTTATAATAAATGCAGAATATTCATTTTTTAAAGAAAATATGCACATTATTTTTAATGATCACAGCTATTTTTTTAATGAAATTTACAAGCCTCAACTTTAATTTTTTACAGTGTATCGTACCACAAAAAACAGATATCGTGACAGGCGTGTGTGTGTGTGTGTGTGTGTGTGTGTGTGTGTGTGTGTGTGTGTGTGTGTGTGTGTGTGTGTGTGTGTGTGCGTCTGAGCGGTTATATAAGTGACATGATGGACTTTAATCTGTCGTCATAAATGTAAGGTGTGGAAATCGCAGCTAAAACTCTGTT